>WAAD01021919.1:181489-362796 GCA_013389945.1 Fregata magnificens | reverse complement strand
GCCCCCTCAGCCGGCGGAGGGAGCCTGCCCTGCCGGGGCGTCTGAGCCAGGCGAGGGGCGTCGCTTCGTACCCCGAAAATTGAGTGAAACTCGGTGAGACGGCCGCGGTTCGCTCTGGGTCCCAGGGGTCTTGTCTGGGGGAGGGAGGGAGGGAGGGAGGGAGGGAGTCTTCTTGGCGGCTAAATGACTGGACTCTTCTTCAGAGAACTTTCTTCTTAAAAAGGCTTTATAACTTTAACCAAGAATGAATTATATTTATTAATAAAGCCTACACCTGAGTGAAGGCTCTTAAATTTGAGAATTCAAAGCACCGTTGCTTTCCAGTCCACTCAGTATATTTGTGGAGCTGACACCTTCAGTTCAATCACACAAGCAGTGCATGTATGGTTTGGTTTGGTTTCTTTCAGTTTGTATTATGCCGTGTAGCTGTTGATGAGCAGCGAATTCATGCTTTGGTAAATAGATGCTAGAACACAGTTCTGAAATGTTCCGGTTACTTATATCCCTCAATACAAAGTTGCTTAACTTCATTTTAATCTGTGAGATTAAAGCACATACTGGCCTCATATTCTCAAATTAGTCTATGTCATTGCTTTGCAATGTATAGTTTTTCTTAAGAATCAGTTCAGCTGGTCCCAAAATGATTTAGTTTTTTTTATTGTTCACTTTTGTAGATGGAAAACGTACAGATAAGTTAAAATTTCTGCAGAGAAATAATCCTGACAAAAATGGAGGCGCATACAGTTTTCTTGTAGAGGAATATACATAAAGATAAATAAAGATGCTTCCAGGTGAGCAAGAACAATTCTTGTCCTACAATGGTGAAGTCCTTATATTTCAGCTGTCAAAACCAAAACATGTGGAGGGAGCAGCTGATAAAACAATGAACTTATGTGTCAGAAGAATGGCGTTCAACAGAGACGCTAAGCTGTTTGTTCAGAAGTCTTCGGGAGTATTCAGCATGCGTGCCAGTCACTTAAAAATTGAAATAATTTGTTGTAGCTGCACAACGGATTCCAGAACAGGGATTGTTCTTCCCTGCATTTTGATGAAAAAGAAAAAACGGAACAATGTTGTCAAATACCTTTTATTGTTGCTTCACAGCTCAAATCAATTTGAGCAGTCCTTTCATTTTAAATTGGATTATGAGCTGAAAGAAGACATCAGGTTGTTTACTGGCCCTTCAGTCTTGTGGAGGCATGCCAACAAGCTGTTCTACATTTCTTGTGACACCTGCACGGTTCTAAGTGCTCCTGTTCAGCTTTCTTCTATTGTGTGGACAGGTGAAATTGAGGATGAAGGCACTGTTGTCTTAGGGATAAGGAGTGCTTGCCTGCCAGAGAGTGAAGATGAGGATGAGTTTTCCGCTTCAGACAGAGCCATCTGGCGTAGTGAGTTCTTTGGATACGCAATTGAAACACAAAAAATGCTAACCGGCACATGCTTTATGCCTCATGCTTACAGCAGAGTGGTATCTTCTGTCTACGTCTGCAAGAATGAGATATTGAAAACACAGCTCCAAATATCACTTGTTGCCATAACCCACAAGAATCAGCTTATTTGGTTCCAAGATGGTCTCCCTAAAGGTGTTTGTGAGCTTCCTTATGAGAAACCATGTTCAGTAAAAACAACTGTAACCAGTAGCAATGATTTGTTATTCATTGTGTCTTTTGCCTCCGGAAATATCTGTGTTGTACAGAGGAGAGACAGCTTACAGGTATTTGTGGCTTTAAACAGCTCCTGTTTACCACTGTATCTTTTTCTGTATATATTGTCTGATTGGAAGTTTCCGCAACTGAAAAGCTACATAGTTAAGTTCTATAGATTTTTGTTGTTGTTGCATCTGTTAAAATAACCTGTCTAAAGTATGAGATTGTTTTGCTTTCATTGCTTGCTTATATATCTGAAAATAAATCCTGGATTCTATTATTTAATAATACATTTTATGAATCTGAGCCAAAGCTTCTGTTGCTAATTGAAAACTTCCATAGTATGAGAACTTGAAGTTATAAGGTAGTTATGAGTGTGCCTACATAATTCGTGTTAAAGTGGAAGTAAACTGATATCATTGCAAAGGATAAACTTCTCATTGGAGTTTAAAAGCCTTTTGAGTCTCAATTACTAATAACAAAAAGTATTGTTTCATGAAAATTGCAAGAAGAGGCCCCCCTTTTGTTTCCTAAGGTCAGGAAAGGAGAGACAAAGTTAACTGCTAGGGTTTTGTAATAGTCTGTCAAGAAGACTTACATAACTCAGGAAATGAAAGTTTGTCCTATTTAGTCGTCAGCATTATTGTACAAATTTGTCTTTACCTCTCAAACATATTTAAGTTAGTTATAATATAATATATATATATAATATTATTTATAATATTTAAGTGTACAATGCAACAAAGATATTTCTGAATGTCAAAGGTATAACGTCTTTAACTGATCTGCAAGTATTACTGGTTCTAAATAAAAGTTACAGGATTCAGCTATTCAGCTGTTTGAGTACACTGAAAAGTTGTCATCTTCTCTGCAACCTGTGTTCTGGAAAGTGATCTTTAAAGAGAAATGGCTAATTTTTCCCAGAGTTACCTAGGCTCTAAATGATGGAGTGAGAGCTTGAAATTTCTTCAAATACTGTATGCCACACACTTGAATAGGCTGCCTCTTTATCAAAAGCAAGCTTCACGAAAATGAAATCTCAACTACAAGATTTATTCAAATATATGTACTTTAAAACCTCTTCTACTGTAGGTGGCTTCCAAATGGCAAAAAGTGACGTCTGTTCTGGTGGATGATTTTATTGGCTCTGGAAGTGAGCAACTGTTACTGCTTTTTAAGGATGACTCCAATACAGACGTGTTAAGTACATTCAAAATAACGGATCTTGGAGAGGTCAACTATGCGGTAAGTTCAGCTTGCCTTTTCTCAGCTACGCAGTCTGTGCTTACTAAATTAAGAAAAACCTCAACAAATCATTAAAGTATTGGTGCAAAGTGAAATTGGACGTGTGCTGTGAAATGTCCTGAAGCTTGAATACAATATTCCCTGCTGTATCATAAGATATCTGAAGCGATTGTGTTACTTCCTTGATAGCATCAACATTATTTCGGGAAATTAAACTAATGCGGTTGAAAATGCTTGACATATGCAACAGGTTTGCTACAATGCTTACCTTTTGGCTAAGAACTCTTAATTAAGGCCATAGTGCTTGTTAATTATCTTTTCATAACTGCGTCTTTCCATTATCTACTATCAAACTGTAATTGCTTTCAGAAGATAAGATTTTTCTTTTAAAATGTATACTGTGATTCTGCTGGTTTTCTGTATTTTCCCCCAGATTTTTATAATGCTGTGTAATAGCCTGTACCTTACTTTCAGCTTTTTAATTAATTCAGGGGTTTGGTTTGGTTTTTTTAGAATGGTATTAATGATAAACATGATGTTCCTGCTGCAGAAGGATTGCAAGAGAATGGTTTGCTTACTGTCCAAGCCCTTAAAACAAGATTACAGGTTTGTACTCAATGGTTCTGCTTCCATATTTTCTCCAAATTACTTTTCTGTATCATTACATTATCTAAAGGATGAGGTTAATGATACTGTTTTTATTGGAGAAGTGGTTCACAGAGAAGACAATGTTGTTAATTATCCATTCTTGAATCAGTGGTAGTCTGTGTTTCAGTTCTCTCAGTTGTTACAAATGCATTTGGGTATTTGGAAGGGTCTAATTTAATTTTTAAATAAAATTTTGAGATAATGCTGAAGCTGTCCTATCAAAGCTTCAAAACAGTCATTTTACTCATAGATGTTTAAATACCAGTTTAATAAAATTAGAACATTTACTTCATTTGCTCCACGTTACATACTTTGAGATAGTGTAGTGCCAGCTTCCCAGTGAGTGCTGATGAGTGGCAGTTAATCCTGAAAATAAAGAGCATTATGGTCTGTTTCTTTGCCCACGGACTTCAGTCAAGTTGACTTTTGCCCAAATTAGTGACCATGGTTATTTCACCACCTGCTGATGTTTTCCTCCTGCTACTAGCAGTTTTATAAGGATAATTTTACGAAGTACAATAGGTGAAGCTAGAATGTGTCCTTCTTTTAACTGGCTTCATTTGTAAAACAAGCTGGGGAGAACTTGCCAGAGTCCAAGTAATCAATGGGAATACATCATTGCCTTTCTTTCTTTCTTTCTTTCTACCTTCCATCCTGTTAGTAAACACCTAGCATACTCTCCAAGATGTTCTTTTGCAGTATTGTGCATTGGTCTATACCAAATGGGCAATAATTGACAAAATAGGAAGATTATTTAAAAAAAAAAAAAAAGCTTTAGGAGATAGCATAAATCTCAATTTGAGTCAATGACGTGAGGCTATTGTTAGTTTGCTAAGAGTGCTTTAAGTATGAGACAGGAGGTAATTATTCCCATCATTTGAGAATTAGTGAAAACTTAAGTAGGATATTGTGGCAGTTTTATCTCCAGCCTTTAAAAATGAAGCAAATTAACTGGCAAAAGTTTAGTACTGGAAGAAAAGGAGGACTGTGACACATTAGGAAAAGACAGAAAAAGAAAAGACTTTTCTGGTTCTAATTACAAAAGAGATGTCTAAAGAGATACTATAGATCTTCCAAAAGATAAAAGCTTTTGTTTGGAGAACAGTGGACAATAGGTTTTTTTCCTTCCTGGAAGGCACAAGAAAGTAGAAATTGGGTTAATTTTGAGGACTTCTTGAGGTCCCTTCCAAGCCTGCATTTTTTGTTCTTCATTTTGCACATTAGAGGCCTATTGGCTTTTACATGCGGAAGTGGAAGCTTCCTTGCAAATGCATTTTTTTTCTGTTTCTGGATTCTTTTGGGTAGTCATATATTTTAAAACTGATTTCTTTGCTGCCGCATTCTTTCCCTACTTATTACATTACCTTCCTCTTCTACAAAACAGAAATTAGTTTCAATCTCTCTCATTTGTTGCTCCTTCCACTGTTGTAATGAAGATTGTGCACCCTGCCATTGACACCTATATGTTCTATGACTCTGTTCTTTTAATACACCAACTGGCTTTCAGCTGTACAGCTCTGTGAATCTGTGTTAGGATCAAATGAATAGTCTGGTTTGCACATTCTACTGGTTCTGCTGGAAACAAGCCACTGGCTGGAGATTCCATGTATCATCTGCTGATAAAGTTGTTCTTACAGACACAGAATCCTTCATAAGACCTAATTTATTTATTTATTTATTTTAAGATCTTTTTGATCTCTAATTTTCAAAGCCACGTGGTAGCACAAGCACTGTAAGCAAGTTGAAAATCTTCCTATGTTTTAATGCTGTAAATCTTTGAAATTGTCATGCTGATGAATTTGGAAGTAGGTGCAGATATTTCTTTTTAACCTTACTGTTGCTTCCTTGTTGTCATCTCCATTGTTCTGTACGTTTCCCTGAACAGCGAAGTACTCTTGCTGGTTTTTGTCATCTGATGATTGTTTTGATGCAACAGTGCATGGATCCTGCTTAGCTTGGGATTTCCAAAGCTTATTTAGCCTTGGAGTGGTGCCTCTTGATATTTATTATCAAAATTCAGGTCATCTAGAAATTGGCAATCAAATCATGTTTTGACAGTCTCTATGGAATCTCATATTTTAGAGCAAAATGAAATAGCAGATGCATCCTTTTTTCATATCTCTGTTGCTTACCTCTTATTTCACATCTGCGTAGCTGGTTTTAGCCATGTGAGAACTTTGGCAGGACTGAATTATGGTTCCCTGCATATAAGTAGGCTGCATTTAAGTTATACACAGTAATACATATAAGTTGCACTTTGCAGGTAGTGAAATTGAAAAAATATATCAGTCTGTGCATTTTTGAACTGTTCTATGTTTATCTTGTATACAGTCTTTTGGGCCTGAATCCAGCCTTTTCTGCTCTGAAGATTTTTTTCTTTAACACTCGTTTTAGTATCTTCTGAAGAAGACTTCCTTTAGCAGAGTACTGCAGTTACCTTACAGCAGCTGGGGTTACAGGGTTTCTCATGGTTTTAGTTGGCTGTTCCGGCAGAAATACTACAAGTCAGAAGTGTCTTTTTATGTCCACTGGCCTGTTCTCCCCCCAAGTATTTAACAGTTTTGTAAGGATTATAATGCCAAATTCTTTTACCTATGACTAATGTGTTTTGTTTGACTTGGTTTGCCTGTTTTGGGGCAGGTATGTTTTTTTAGTCTTTACTGCTGATTTACAGAATTGCTGCAATGTCTAACTGTTTTGTTCTCATTCTGATAATGCTGGTTTGGTGGTGGATAGAAAGTTATTTAAGAAATGTTCTGTACATTTGATTTTTATTACTATTCAGTGTAAGTTTTCAGTATTTATTTTTCCATCTGTTGCTGTGGATTGGCCTATTTTCATTTTGGTATTTTTTCATAAGGGATTTTAGTCACTTGAAAAGCATAGAATCAGTTATTTACCATATAAGCAGCTTCAGCCTATAGATCTCTGAATTATGTTTCCCTCTGGCTTTTTGTCTACTTTTTCCATTTTATCTTTGCTTTTCCCAATATTTTTTAGTCTTATCAATCGTGAATCTTCCTTTCCATTTTCTTTCCTTTGTAAAAGTGCCACAGTTCTTAGCTCAGTAGTTTTAGCTCTGTATGTATGGGCATTCATTTATTTATTTATGAATACTGCAACTTTAATTGCAATGTGTCAAAGCACTTGGCTGTTCTACTTACTACTAAGCCTCTGCCCTAATTGGCTTTGCTTTTGACAGCGATTCATCTGTTCTGCTGTTCATGCTGGATTTACTCACAGCTCTGTTGTGTTTGGCTCTGGATTGCCTTGTTTTTATGTTGATGTTTATTTTCTATTTTAAGGTGATCTAGTTTTATTTTCTTAGTTTCACAGTGCAAAGATTGTGACTTCTGCTGCTTGTTGTGCAGTACATCTTGGCATATGGCAGAAAGGATGTGCATGTCTCTTGTTCCAGAGAGAGTTGATGGGGGTGCTACCCAGTCTTGGGTTTGCCATGTGGTAAATTTCAGGTCTCTTTCTTGTGTTGCTTTATGAGGAAAAAGGTCTTGCAGAAGTCAGATTGGTCAGCAAGCATACATCACTGAATCTTTGGCCATTTTGACTGCTGCTCAGTCTGTGCTTCCCCACTTGCTGTTTCTCGGTTGTTTATTCAGGAGTTGCTCACCAATGGGAGTAAGTAATGGTTTGGTATTCTGATGACCTCGATTAGGAAGGTATTCTAGAATCATCTTTGTTCTTAACTCTTCCTTCTCCTGACTCAAGTCTGGCACTGGATTATTGCTTGAAATCTGGTACTTATGATGCATGGTTTGATAGGTGGCAAATAAATTTTTTACAGAACTTATGATGAGTACTACTTGCTGTAAATGCCCTTTGCCTTTGCAACTTGAGCAGAGGGCGTGACTTTTCTTACACGAAGTGCTTTTTATTCAGGCTTGTCGGTTGGTTATGATTGATCCTGATTTGTTTTTTGGGGGTGGGGAAGTTTGTTTTTGCATTCCAATGGTGAGCTTTGTTCTCTCCTTGGCAGCATTGGATTTCTCAGGATCTTGCTTTCCTGAGAATAGCTTTTGAAGAGCTTGCTTAAAATCTAAGAAGCTGGTGCTGGCATGCTTCTTTCCCTCCCCGCTCTCTTTCCCTCCCCGCTCTCTTTCCCTCCCCGCTCTCTTTCCCTCCCCGCTCTCTTTCCCTCCCCGCTCTCTTTCCCTCCCCGCTCTTTTCTCAACTGAGACATAGCCTGCATGTATGTCTTTTTGTAAAACTGTCAACTCTTCAATATATTTACTTGACCAATAATCAATACANCAAAAAAAGGTGTAGACGTGGCACTCCAGGGCCTGGTTTAGGAGGCATGGTGGTGTGGGTTGACGGTTGGACTTGATGATCTTAGAGGTCTTTTCCAACCTTAATGATTCTATGATTCTGTGAAATCGAAACTGATATCAATGGAAAAGTGAAGCAGGAATAATAATGGAAGGCCTGAATATCTATGTAATTTGATAAAATTTACCTTAAAAGTTTATCTTAAACTCTAGGTTTAATATTGAGAGGCCAAGATTCTTAGATTCATATTTTGGCAGCGGAGTAGCCTGACTTGAACATTTTTTTAGAAGCATTACTTGAGGAATGCTAGGATCTTGACTTGTGATACTTGCATAAAAACAGAAAGCTGAAAAGGTATCTTGGTAGCTTCAATATCAGTACTTTGCAGTAGACATAAGCCTAATGATCATTTTTATCTTTTACAGGCTGGTTGCACCTCTGTTCGAGAGCTACAGCAGCATTTAAGACTCAAGAAGAGGGTTATTCTTGAATCTTGCAGAGCATTAATAGATCTTGTTGAAGAAAGAACCCATATTCTACCAACTGCAAAAGAGGTAAAATGCAGAAGAGAGTACAGATCACTTCTGAATTCTGCCGAGCCATTTGTAGAGGGTGCTTCCCTCAACCACTTGTTACTTTCATCAGTAGGGATTGCCACTATCAAAACTCGTTAATCTGCTTTTTAAATCTGGTTCATTACCTTAACTTGTCAATGTATGTAGATACGAGTAAATTTAGTTGTCTTTACTTGAAATCGATTTGCACAATACCTCCTGACAACTGAGTTGTATGGAGGAGTAACCTCTAACAAAGAGTTAGTGGCAAACAATAGGGGGAGTGTACAGTCTTAATTGGCACAGTTGCCTAGATATTGAATATCTGTCTGTGGTCTAACGTTACGAAAAATGAGGTGTCACAGATATGTGTAAGCACAATTGATTTTGTAATGGGGGCAGAGTGAACTGTGGGCTGAGAAGGTGATGGAGGTTGGGAAAATGTTATCTTAATATGTTGCTCAAAAGAAGCTTCCTAATTTACTTGAAATAGAGTTGATCTCCCTTTCAGTTAATGTTGTGGTCCCTTTCAAGTCAGCCAGGTTTAGACAACAAAATTTTGAGCAATTAATGTAGCAATATAAAATAATGGGACTCTGAGCAACCTGATCTAGTTAAAGATGTCCCTGCTCACTGCAGGGGACTTGGACTAGATGACCTCTAAGGGTCCCTTCCAACCCAAAGCATTCTGTGATTCTACAATTCTATGAAATTCTAGTACCTTAAATCTTTCTTGGACAATTACTTGTATGACAGTTCAAGATTTATACATGTGATGTTTACAAGGAGGGAATGAGTTGTGCTTTTCATGATATAATGTGTTTTAAGAAAATGGAATTCTACCTTTTGAATCTATTGTAGAGATTAAACTAGTTTATATAGATTTTATTTTATGTATCTTAAAAGCACTTCTAGCAATCATTTGTGGTAAAACACAAAGTAACGCAGTATAAAAAGAACCAATATCTCCACTTAATTTTTCTAAAAAAACAACCTTTTTTTGTAAGGAAGGTCTTGTCTCTCTCTGGGATGATGTAGAAAATGCTCCTCATTCTCTTAATAAAGAGACATCATTGGCGTCTAAAGTCCCAGATCACTTCATAGAGGAATTGTGGCAGCGTGTTGTGGGTGACAGCTTGGTAGTTGGAGTAAAACTAACTGAAACGTTTTACTTGTAAGTATATAAATTTATCTAATAATTTCACTGAGTTGTTTTATAGAAACTGAATTTGCAGGTTAAGCTCTGCAGTAGCAAGAGTGGACTTTTGAGCTTTGAACTTTCTCACTTTGAACACCTGTATATAAAGTGTTTCAAGTGTGTGTCTGCCAGTATTGTTGCTGCTGCTCGTCTCTCTCTAGCACTGTGAAAAAAAATACGTTGTATAGCCAAAAATCAGTTGTGTCAGTATAACCACATCATTACTGGAGGCTTTTCACAACAGAGTTTTCTTTGACAAAAATTATGGTTCTTTATAGTCCATGTTGACATAGCTGTGCTGATATCAGTATGTGGTGTAGATGAAGCTCTGTCTTAGTGATACAGTTCCTGATGCCTTACTGTTAACATCTTGCCATTCCTAAAGAGTGATTTGCTTAGAGAAGCGCAAAAGAAAACCTTTCAAATTCTCTGATCAACTTAATAAATACTCAGCTTTTGAATTGAACTATGCTACAGTCAAGTATCCAATCAAATAAAATACTTGCTAAGCTTATGTATTTTGTAAATTATGTGGAACAATCAGCCATACAATACTTAAACCCTCAAAATGATTTGTTTATTCTTATTATTGTCTTTAAAATTATTTGTGTATTCTGTTCATTTTAATTGCTCAGTTCTAGTTGTAAATACTACTTATGTCATTTCCCCCTTACAGGGAGGGAACTAATTTGGAACACAGTTTAAAAAAACAGGATTACATTAAACATAAATTTACGACGTGCGTTGTGTAATGTAAACTTTAGAGTCAGAACTTACCTTTTGACCTATATTCCCACAAGCAGTGTAGCTGAGACTGTGTTAGGGTAAGCTTAAAGGCTATTGATGCCACTGAAAATCATTCAAGTGGTTGTGAGGGAGCTGACCTGTTACGCCCTTTGGCCATTCTGCTGGAGCTGCGGGTATATGATTTCTCAACTGCCAGGTTGCTACAACTTTACAAGAAAGTTGACCTCATCTTCTTGACAGCCTCTGTTAAGAGCCACCAAGGCAAGAGATTGTTTTTGCCTTTCCAGTGTTTATTCTTTTAGCTTTGATGATGATGATGACTTTGTTTTTGAAAATGAAATAGTTAATTCCTGTATAGCTTCAGAAATCCTTAGAAGATTTGGAACCATTCTTTAAAAAACAGCAGCAATATCGCCCTCTCCCCCATTTTTACGGTTGAGAAAAGATCTGTGAAGATGAAGTCATTTGTCAAAGGTTACCTGGTAGGTTAGCAGCAGAACCTAGGTCTTCTGGGCTCCAGTTCAGTACTATATACAACGACATGTGTTTTTGGGGAAAAGGTCTTGCTTTTTCTCCACCCCCAACACTGTAAGTCTTTATTGATTATTTTTGTGCTTCCTACTGATGCAAGATTGCAGTGATGTTTTAGATTGCATCATTGTGGTGATACTTCTCTGTAAAGAAAATTAGACATTCATAAGACTCTCAGATGTCAGTGACATCTTGAGACTGAATTGATTGACAGAATAAAATATTCATTAAGAGAGGATCTGAAACAGTAATATAGGATTTCATTGAAAGAACCCTGTGTTGAATAAATAAAGTACTTCATACATTTCAGGAAATTACTTCATGTTTAAGGTAATAGTATTTTAAACTTTTTATTTTACTGTCTACATTCAATTTTGTTTGAATATCTATAAAACAATATAGAACATCAGAAGAGCTTTTAGTCCTCAAAGAGGGCAGAATTTATACTTTCTGTATCTGTTTTTTATTAAAAGAAAGTTAAGTCTTTAAAAATAAATTATAAATGTCATAGAGTATCTGCATGGGTTATGTGGAATTTTCAACATTTTCTGGGTGAATTAGACATACAAATTCTTCCAGCTGAAATGAGGCATCAAACTTCTAGAAGCTCTTAGAAAACTCAGTTCACGTTTTGAAAATCTTTATACTAAGCTTAGATGAAATAGTCACTTGAATGACTTATACTCTTTGCACAGTCTATGACTTAACCTGGAATGATATTGGAGTTTGTGGTAGTCTTAGATGTCTGTATATATCTGCAAAGTTCTGGTTATTTGTCAGAAGGCAAAATACAAACTGGGAGTGCAGTCATCTTATATGGATTTTCACAGGTCACTGAGTGATGTCAGTTTATCTTTAGTGATGGATCAAGACTTCTCTTTGATTTCTCCAACTATCGAGTGTCGAAATAAAATCATTAAGCTGAACAAAGCCATCTCAGCATTGGCTGTCTCCTCGTGTCAAATTGAGCCTCCTCCAAAAAAGATTAAATTGGACTTGCATAGCAAGAATGATCTGAAAAAAGAGTTTCCTAAGAGATGTTCAAGGGTTCAGCTGGATGGAACAAAGACAGTCATTGCTGTTACCAGCCTTTCACCATTACTGGCGTTTCATCGAGTATGTTGCATAGTTCTTTTACATGCGAAGAAACAAAAACGTCACAATGATAGTTTACAGGACAGCAAAAGGATTACTGTACTCTGTGGGAAAATTTTGTTAAGTCTGGAAGATATTTCAAATGGAAAATATTCAGTAAAGATGCTAAGGGATGATAGTTACTGTACAGGTAAATGAATTGGTATAATTTGGATTCATAAATATATGGTTGATTCTTCTGTTTAGGTGATGCTAAGCTAAGTTTTCAAGGTGTAATCACATCTGTCTCTTTGAACACAAACTGCGCAGACCCGTTCGGAATTAAAAGCTGGGTGAAATACAAGATGGAACATTTTTCAAAATGGAAAAAATGTTGAGTGAGTTGCTCTAAGGTTTGGTGCTAGCATTGGTGCTGAAGTGTATCTGGAAAGGTTAATTTTGAAGATAAGTCTGAGTACAGAATGCTGAAGCCTGTATTTTTTTCTATAAATAAGATACTGTTGATTAGATACATAGATTTTTTTTTTTTTTTTTCTGACATAGTATTACCTCTTAAATAGTACCAAAGTAATTGAAGCTTTTCCTCATCTACATGTCTATTAAGGTCACTTATTTTCCTTTCTTTTAATATTCCTGATTGCATTGATTTTTGAACTAGGCTTCCACTCATGTAGTGAAATATCCTTTTGATCGTTTGCAATGCATTTTAATTTCTTTCTTCCTTTAATGCTGTATCATTGGCTAAAGCCAACATGACATCTTACCATCACAGGAGGCTATTAATAGTCTTCTTTTGGCAAGGTGACGTTTATCTTTAGAGCTTTCATTATATAGGTGGCGCTCTGTTAATCAGCTAACTATTTCGCTTGACAGAAGTAGGTATAAGAATGTAGGTGAGAAGAAAATTCCTAAAGAACACCTGAATGCAGGTGGAAGCTCTTCACATAAAACTGGGAGTGTGAACCAAAAATCTAAGCACATTTAATGCATGCAACATGATCAAAATATTTAGGTCAAAAATCTTTTCACTGTATTTTCTTGCAGGTTCAATGGAAGATATACTTGCTGTCCTTGCAGTATCTGTCAGATTCTCCTTTCAGATTGTGTCTTCTGACTGCACATTGACTCCAGTAAATTCATGGTTACTGGGAGAAATGGAGTGCACACCATTTAAGGAATGCCATGACAACTTATTCTGTCATAAAGCAGGAAATGTGTATGGTACAGTTTTTAACTGGACCCTGAAAAATCAGTTTGAAGGAGTTCTAACATTATTTTGCAGGTAAAATTGCTCAGAAAGTGTAGAGTATATTCATCTTGCATACACACTTTTTTATCTTTACGCTATTTCTTACTGGCACCATAAACAACAGCCAAAATCATAACCAATAGGCTTCCAATATGATGATATGATAACCATCAGCAACAACAGAATTACTTTCAGATCAGAACTATGGCAGAACCTGAACTGCATTGTTTAATTTTGTCTAGGCTAGAATGCTGAATTCTATTATTTATTGAATAGCTATTTATTGAATATATATTGAACATATATTGAATTCATTATATTGAATTCAATAAATAAATGTAGTCTCCATTAATATCTGCTTGGTACTATTTCTTTTGTTCGTTTCACTGCATCATAATTTTATATTCATTTTTCTTATGCTATTCTTAGTATAATATATAATTTTTCTTTAACGTGTGTTGATTTTAAAAAAAATCCTTAAGAGGATGTTAAAAACAACAAACCAACTCAACAACAAACCCAAAGTTATACTAAATTTAAATGTATTGCTATGTCAGTTTGTAGTTTAGTACTGCAAGATAAATTTAATCTTAATTTTGTACATGTTTCTGATATATTTATTTCCCATCTACCATGATTTTGAAAAGAAAATAATCTGAAGAGTCTCAGTGATTTCTTATGTAGATTCGTGGACAAATGTCTATAAAATTTCCGAACCAGGCTAAGCAAGTTAGTAATACTGCCATAATTTACGATTTAGCTGGATAAGGCTCACGACATAAAAAGTACTTCTCAAATATTGACAAATGTTGCCTGTCCTGAAGAGTTCAAGCTAAAAGATAAAAGAAAGAAAAGGTATATCTTTTAAGAGTCTCTAATTTGCTTGGTTTTGGTGGGTTGTGGGGATTTTCATTTTTTTTCCTGAGATAGTGGGGTGTTTTTTCTCCCTCATCAAAAGACATCTTTCAAGGAGTTTATCTGGGCAAACATTGGAAATAACTTTGGACAAACTCGCTCTACATTCCTCTTAGAATGAGGAATGTGTCACTGTGTCATATATGCTACACTGGTATCCAGGGCAGTAGGTTCCCTGATGATTGCCAGCACTATTTAATCTTGGTTCCCTAATAATTTTGAATGTCTGATTTTTAAGTGCAACTTTCCCTCTCCAGTGACCATTTAAAAAGGACCAGCTGTGGGCCATGCTGTACGTACCTGTCGATAGTGACAATCTATGAATATAAGTGACTTTTTTTGTACCCCTAAATGTAGACCAGACAACATATTTCCTTTGTGCTATTACATGTGGCCTTCACATACAATGAATTGCTTCTTAAAAAACAAGTGATGCACATGTAGCCCTAATCATGGACATATATTTTAGCATAGAATATTTATGTTGCTGAAGTTTGCTTAGTGTCAGTTCTTTTGATGTACGGTGGCTAGCGTGCCCACCATTAAGAAAGCCCTTGCTTACTCTTTTATGTACAGTACTCATAATACTTAAAACCATAATCAGCATAAGTTTTTCCCTGTTTGATTTAAAGTAGCTTTGTTTTATTTTCCACTGTAGAATTTTCAAGATATAAGGTAGCTTTAATAATAATAATAATAATCTTATTTTACAGAAATCTGACTGTCTTGTTCCAGTGCCTTCATAGCCTTACTAGAGTTCTCCCACCAAGCTGTAATGTAAAACTCCTGAGATCTGGAAGCAAAGGTGTACTTACTGAGCAGTTAGCACTGGCTTTGGAAAAAGAAATTCTCACCTCAAGGAATTCTTTCTTCTCAATAGAAAATAAAGCTGAAAATGGTTTGACATGGGGGAATGAGCCTGGGAAGAAAATCAGTGATGCTCCTGTGGCTTCTTTACTGGACAGTGAGGAAGGAGTGCAGCAATTCAGAAAGAAGCTTCAGAATGAACGGGAAGAGAGTGTGCTAAGTATGAATCAAACAATGAATGGTACCCTTTACCAGGAAATTGCTTTGAAAATAGCAGAAGCTCAGCTCAGTTCAGATATGATTGTGTGGAAACTGAGCAAGTCCTAGAAACTATTCACTAAACTTCTTTTGGATAAAGTTTTATTAAAAATATACTATTAAATAATATTTATATTTTCATGGGTACTTATATTACTTTTTATTCTATATCTCAGTTACTTCTACATATAAATACTGGTATTTTGGTTGATGACTTGTAGCTGGTTTGGCAAGAATTTAATATTAAAGATAGCTGAGTCATTATTTTGTTACAGATTTCAAAAATATTATTTTTAAGGTATTTTCTAATAAGTCCTATTCCAAAATCATCATTCTTGAACTATAAATGAACTGTATTAGAAAAAAATTAACAAGCATGTACTGTTTAAAATAGTCCTATTAAACTTGAAAGATGACTGTTTACACAGGTAAAACTTAAGCTTTTTTTAGAAATCTTAAGACAGCTATAGAAAGGAGCTAAGTTAAGCAACCAATTTTAATTCATAATTTGAGTATGGGGTTTGACAAATTCAAAGAAGCAGCAGTTTATCTTCATGATATATCAAACCTTTTAAATAACTTTTAGTGATACCATTTGAGGAAGAAAACTCTGATTGTACCATGCAGCCCTATCTTCTAGAGCCTACCCTCAGATCTGAGAGATTTTTGAGTATTTATTGGAGCTGGAGAACCAGATCAGGCCTCTTACAAAATTTCAAGAACTCATGAAGATTCACTCTGTAATAAAACACCTTCAGGTTTGAGAGGTGCATTCCCATCTAGAATCTAGTGGTAGGGCTAATCTCATTGGTAAATCCTGGCGGAAACTGTCCTTCCTTGGATGCTAACCTAGCTTCAATATCAGAAGATTTGTTTACTCATTCCCTGAGTCATAAATGAGTGTCTGCTGATACTAGCTGCTCAGTGGTTTTGGCCTATCTCAAGTACTTTAATGGGCAACTCTTTGCCTATTATTCCTCCCTTCTTTGGTTTGAACAAGATACTGCCTATGCATCCAGGCAGAGAACTGCCTGTGATCTTGCAGGTACTACTTGTTGAGGTAGTTACTTTTTAATCATTTTTTTCCACCATTTTTCAGCTTTGTAAGTGGCAGAAACCTTAGAAAATCCCAAATCACAACAATTTGCTTCCTTTTATCTCTGCTTTATGTAAGCAAAACATTCCTAGTGTTTGTCACCATTTTTCTAAAGTTGTCAAAGTTTTGCTTTTCAGTTTTCCTGTAAAAAAAGTTTTAATAGTTAACATCTGCAGCATGCACCCTGACAACAAAAGTTTGGCAGGAAACATGGAAGATATTTATTGACTCAAAGGAACACTGACATTTCAGAATAATTCTATATCTTTTTTTCATCAGAAGGTTCAACTTCTGTATGTATGTCCTCCAGAAGCATTAGAGTGGTGGTGTTTTTCAGTCCGAGGCATCTTCTTGTATTGGCAACAGGAGTAAACCAATGCACATCTAAATGCAAAACGCTAGCTAGAAAAACAGTAAATGAGAAAACACTGTGCTTTATAAGTTCAACCCAGTTTAGTGATGTAGTCTCACTTTTGAGATACTCACAGTATTAAATGTCTTCTTTTTTGGCTGCATAGAAGGGAATTTTTGCATTAAGATGTCAAGAATGCCTCAAGAAATTGTCACAGGTATTTGAAACTCAGTATTTACTGGATGAGAAAGAATTGTTAAAAAAAAAAAAAAGAACTTCGTTAAGCCCCAGTTCTGTTCAGCCCATAGTCGAAGCTTAAGAGCTCATTGTCAGGGCTTGGCAGCCAGTCGTCACTGGAATTTCCAGAAGAAAGTTCCTGATGATAAACACTTAAATGAAACGAAAAATCTAAAAGTGCAATTGTGTGGCTTGCAGCTAAGGGCAAGGCCTCGGTAAACCAGCTGAGCAGAAACTTCGAGAGCGACAAAGCTACTATTCAGCTCAGGGCACTGAAAGGAGTTTATGCAAAGCGGTGTAAACAGGCCAGCAGTTGATTTTTATTAGCCCTACTGGAGCAGCCTGCTGTCACATTGTAACTAACCATCATAACCATCGTCATCACGAGGGGAAAGTCTTGCCTAAATAACTTTCTATTTCTAAATTTCTTTCTATGACAAGGTTACCCACCTAGTGGACCAAGGGAAGCCAGTCGATGTCATCTTTTTGGACTTCAGTAAAGCCTTCGATACTGTCTCTCACAGTATCCTCCTGGACAAAATGTCCAGCATACAGCTGGATAAAAACATAATGCAATGGGTCAGCAATTGGCTGATGGGTCAGGCTCAAAGGTTTACAGTAAATGGGGCTACGTCGGGCTGGCGACCAGTCACTATTGGGGTTCCGCAGGGATCCATCTCGGGGCCAGTGCTCTTTAATATCTTCATGAATGACTTGGATGCAGGACTCAAAGGATTAGTATCAAAGTTTGCCAATGCCACAAAATTGGGAGGAGCTGTGGACACTCTTGAGGGCAGAGAGGCCCTGCAGAGAGATCTGGACAACTTAGAGAGCTGGGCAGTCACCAACCGTATGAAGTTTAACAAGGGCAAGTGCCGGGTTTTGCACCTGGGACATGGCAACCCTGGATGTACGTACAGACTGGGGAACGAGAGGCTGGAGAGCAGCCCCGCGGAGAAGGATCTGGGGGTTCTGGTCGACGGCAAGCTGAACATGAGCCAACAGCGTGCCCTGGCAGCCAAGAGGGCCAACCGTGTCCTGGGGTGCATCAAGCACTGCATTGCTAGCCGGTCGAGGGGGGTGATTGTCCTGCTCTACTCTGCACTGGTGCGGCCTCACCTTGGGTACTGTGCGCAGTTTTGGGCACCACAGTATATTAAGGATACAGACCTACTAGAGAGCGTCCCGAGGAGAGCCACGAAGATGGTGAAGGGTTTCGAGGGGAAGCCATATGAGGAGCGGCTGAAGTCACTTGGTCTGTTCAGCCTGGAGAAGAGGAGACTGAGGGGAGACCTCATCGCGGTCTACAGCCTCCTCACAAGGGGAAGAGGAGGGGCAGGCGCTGATCTCTTCTCTCTAGTGACCAGTGACAGGACCCGAGGGAATGTCAGGAAGATGTGCCAGGGGCGGTTTAGGTTGGATATTAGGAAAAGGTTCTTCACCCAGAGGGTGGTGGAGCACTGGAACAGGCTCCCCAGGGAGGCAGTCACGGCGCCGAGCCTGACAATATTCAAGAAGCATTTGGACAACGCCCTCAGACACGTGGTGTGAATTTTGAGGTTGTCCTATGCGGGGTCAGGAGTTGTACTCGATGATCCTTGTGGGTCCCTTCCAACTCAGGAGTATCTATGATTCTATGATCATATGTCTGTCTGTCTATAAAGAGAAACTTCCACTTATGTTCACATCCCTTTATTGAACTAGTAGAGTGGGACAAATGAAGGGAAGCTGCTAAGGACAGAAGTTGCCAGTGTCCAATTCCATGGAGTTGTTACTTAAAAGAAGCAAACAGTGAAATCACAGAAGTGTAGCAGTGAAATTGTTAGAGTAGAATAATAACGCATAAAACAACATGTTCTTACTAAAGAGTCTTCCCAGAGGCATGAATGGTGAGTTTGCGTATCATCAGATGAGATCATTAAAAGCTTTTCTAACAGCTCTAAGATTCCTGGCAGTAGTTCTCCAACTGACTAGTAATTCATAATGACATGGCACAACTTTCAGTGGTAGTGATGCAATTCGTAGGTGTATTGCATATGCATGGGCGATACTTTTATGTGCCAAAATCTAAAGGTCTGCTGCAAATACTTGGAAGGTTTATGCTCGTGGGGTTTTTTTGGCCAGGAATTATGGAAAAATGGAGCGGGTTTGAACAAAGGTTCAGGCTCTCTAGAATCTTATCTTCAAGTGGCAGCAGCAGGAATTTTGTTTAGAGATATTTGCTTTCCTAAACTTGCCTTTCAGAAGTAAAAGCAACCAAAGGTGTTAACCTTCAGTTTATTTCACCAATGGTGATGATTAATCTCAGCACATGCTGGTGTTGAAATGGAGAGTCCAAATTGCACGGACCAGGAAAACTGGTTAGGTTGGCTCACCATGTTGCTGTCCTGAACAGTTGGAGTCCCATTTTCTGGACTTCCAAGAAAGTCTTGGAAGTGAGTTCTTGCATAGAGTGAGTTCTGCAAATACTTTTTTGAGCAAGTCATTTGAGAAATGAAATCAGTTAGTGGCAGCAGCAGTCCTAGTTATTGGGGATTAGTATTGCCAAGAAATAACTGATAAAATAGTTGGATGCTTGGTTCTGTAAATTCCCTTTTCCGTGATAGCAGATCAAGTTGGGAGAGATACAGATCACAAGCAACAGAAGGCTTTTTGTTACTAAAGCGGTTACTAATAGCAGACAACTATTCACACAACACATTCACTTACTCACTCATAATTACTCTGTAGGAGCAACAACTGGGAGGCCAATCCCAGCCCCTGGGACCTCTGGCTCCTATGTAGGTAGTTTAGAAAGTCCCTTGAACAACCCTTTGCTTCATCAGGTGTGTGTATATGTAATCCTGTAGGTGTTTTGTCTGCATATAGCAACCGCTACCTGCTTGTACATGATCCAAGTTAATGCAACCCATGGTTGATACTAATGTGGGTGGTGGCTTTGTGCCAGCAGGCTCTTGGTGTTCTGAATTTATCAGTTCTGGTGGATTTAACAGGACAACTCTCCTCCAGAGCTTACCAGTTCCTGGGAGACTCACAAGCTGCGTCTCAGCATGTAAGCTCCTTCTCCTCAGCCCTCTGCTTGCTGGTAACCATTCCTCTACCCAGAGCTGTAGAACCCGTTCACACACTCGCACGGAAGGAGCCTTTATCACATATAAACTTTTGACAAGGTAGTAAAATTAGGCCCAGAACCAACTTGTCTTGACCCCAAAGGGTCAAGAAAACATAGTTTTGATTTCTGAAAACCAGCAGATGTCAGTGGTTTGTGGCAGGTATCTATAGGAATGGTTCCACTCCTCTGGCCAGGGCAGCGATCAGCGTGTAGACCTTGTGTACCTTGCAATGGCTCCATTACCATCTGTTTCAAAAGGCTGGGATGCAAAAGGGTAGCCTGGCGTAGGAAGCATGAGCTGTCATGCCTAAATGCGCTCTTATGTCCATCTTAGCACTTTTAAAGTCAGCATGATTTAAGGCCCTAAGAAGAGGGATTGTGCGTCAAAGAACTCTGTTCTTCCAGCCAAGTTAGTTGGTATAATAAATACGTTTACTTATTATACTGATTTTTCTCTGTCATTCTCAGGCCTCTCAGGCAGGAGAAACCTGTCTGCTCTACAGCAGTCTGTTGGTTAGTAATATTTCCTTTTTAAGTTTCTCTGTGTGTGTGTGTGTGTGTGTGTGTGTGTGTGTGTGTATATTTCAGATCAACCAAGAGGCTGCCAGGTTGTTCGTGGTAGTGAGAGTTAAGCCTTCTCTCTCAGCTACTGATTTTTGTTTTCCCACAGCTTTTGACAATTTGGGAACTGTGACGGTCTTATGACTGCTCTTTTCTGAATCATGCTGACTCTGCTAAGACAAAATTATAATGCTCTCATGTTTTTCCATGAGTGAGTTATTCATTAGAAACTATTAACAAAGACGATAGGGTCAGCAAAAGGAGTATCCAAATAGTGGTAGTTTTCTTCTCCTCCCTTCTCTACTTCCCTGGGAGGGATGAAGTTTTAAACAAGTGGAAGTTAAGTATTGATGCAAGGATTTATAATCTTGAATAGATGTAACGGCATAGGTTTGAGCATTTTGTTGTTGGTGGCTTTTTCAGTACTCTCTTCTTTGCACTCTAGGCATGCCACTGGGTAGGTACAAGGTGATGATCTTGATCAGTACGTAGTAGGAGTTTCTAGCCAAGAGAAAAGCTGTACCAAATCCTCCCAGGGGAAAGGCAAAAGAGTAGGAGGTTTAATGCTGCTGTTTAGTCATATTAATTATTGCTTTAAGGAGGTGATACTACTTTGGTCTGTTCTGTGACCTCAGGTTTCTGGTATGTGACAACCTTACCCTTTGAATGTATTGAGAAATTCATAATTTATAGGTGCAAGACAGCAGCTGCATGTTTATAGATCACTTGGTTGGAGCAAAGACTGCCAAAGTGTCAGGTTTGTATCAGTCCAGTTCCTGCCTGAAGTCCTACATTCACAAAACCCTATTGCTCAACTGTGGTATTTAGGTCAGATCCACAGGTTGGTAAAGCAGTCTCAGGTTAACTAATCCTCTTCCTTATTATCTAAATGGAGAGGTGGTGAATCATTTGCCTGGCTGTGATCCATACCTGCGCAGAGAGGTATAAAGGTAAGTGCTTTGCAATGAGTCCTTTAAAACAGAGTGCGCTGCCTCTCTATCTGCCCTCTTTCCTCTCCCCAGAGCCCCAGTTACAGTTTTGAACCGAACATGTGATGTCTTCTTTTGTAATCCCGCCTTTGAAATGTTCTCGAGCATGAAGCTGACAAAAACTTCTAAAATTCATGGTCAGTGGGAGTCTGCTGTTTCTATACAGTCTGTGCTATTCCCTCCGCACAGGCTCTACTGACGGTGTATTTTGAGAGCCTTGACGCTTTCTCTCCTCCTCTCACCCCAGTGATCAAATGCCGAAGACCAAAAAGACGATCACTTCTAAAATGCAAAAATTAACTTTGCCTCACTTTATCATGTAGGAAACGTATATTTTCTTTTCCAAGGGATACAACTCTGCTAACTCAGATAGTCTGCAGCTAAAAGTCAGGTCCCTGATGCAAGCGCACCTTGATGAAGCTTTCAAGTGCCTGGGGCATTCAAGCAATTAATTGTGTAACATAGAAAAAACATTTCCTGTCTGCACCCCAGACACCCCCCCGCCCCCCGGCTGAGTACTTCATGACTGTTTATGATAATAAGCTGTTGGGTTTTTTTTTTTAAGCTTTCTGCAATTAAGGCTCATTCTTAATTCAACTCTACTTATCGGCAGTGGATTTTAATGCTGCCTACAACATTTTAAACCTTTGCTTTAATTTTGCCTCTTCTTAACTTCATTTAAGAAAATTCAGCACTCGTTGGATATGTTAGTTTTTAATCTATATTTGGATGTGGATTTTTAATACACAAGCTTTGTAGAAATCCAGACAAAAGTGAGTTTCTGTGGGTTTTGGCAGAATCTTTCTCCTTTCTTTTTCCAAAGTAGTACGAAATTTCTTAATGATCAAATCATACAGGTGTCTCCAAATGCAGACAACATGTACCAGCTTCTTTAATCCCCCCAAAACAGTTGCACAAGATAGTTGCATCAGAGAAAAACATGTGACCTTGTAGGTATGTATATTTTTCAACACAACTGTAAGAAGAAATGATATGAGACAGTCAGACCAGTTCAGCACTCTTTGCTGTTTGTCAGCTTTTTGTTTTTGTTTATTTGTAAAATAATCACTGAGAGCAGCTGTTGAATTTGAAGATCCCGTGAAATTTTTTAGAATATGCAGCATGGGTAAGAATTAATTCACATTTATGATCACATTCATTAGATTATGAATCCTTACCCATGCTGGAGAGTCAGTGTAGCAGTCATGTATGTAAGAGTGGGGTTGTCTTTCACCGTCCCATCCAAAGGCTGTCTGTGAATTAATGACAGGAAGATAAATACAACCACCGTCCTACAAATAACAGTAATTGCCACCTCAGCAGGAACAGAGCTGGAATTACAGGTTCCAGTGGGGGATAATCACGGTTCACCTAATGCTGGTGGTTTCATTGGGGTTATTTTTCCCTAATGATGTCCCTAACTTTCTCTAAGTACATGATTTGTATTTAGTTACTCAAACACAGCATTTCAGTTGTGACTATTTAACTAAAGCGCTCAAGAATTTAAAATTTCAGTTTTCTCCATGTGGTTTCAAGTCACGTGCACTGCAGCATATTTTACCTGCCACTTGGCCAGAGGAGTGCCTGTGTAAATGCAGAAATGAAAAAAATTATATTCCTGAGGTAATATCTTAGTGTTTTCACCTCTGCAAAACTAAGTGAACTATTCCAATGCAAAGTACCTCAGTAGTGCACACCACCTTCTCAATAAACGTGGTATTTTTTTAGCTAGAGGTCAGCTTTTAGTAATTTTATGGAACGAATATATCAGTTTCATTCTTTTCGAAGTAGCTTGGTTTTTTAAAATGTGCTCTGAATGCATATATTATTGCTTGATGACTGACACATTTCACCCAGACCCTGTAAAAAACATAATACTTTATTACTGGGGTGTTTTACTTCAGAAAGAAATTGCTAATTTAAAAACTTTTCCCTCTTTTTTAGGATTGGACAATGAAATAGACTTGGCAGAACTAATCAAAGAAGATGAATAAATGATCCCTGCTTATTGCATTTTCCCCGAACATGAACATATTGTCTCCTGAAGTTGTAACTAGATAATCCACTGAAATAACATAAACTTCTCTTAAAAAAAAAAAAAAAAAAAATTACTTAGAAGGTATGGGGAACTCTGTTTTCCCACCAAAGAGATAGGAATTTGTGCAAACTAGTGTATTTTCTTGATAAACTGACACGTTGTAGGCAAAAAGAGGATGAAGAAAAGGGGACTCCCGTCATTTTGAAATGGTGTCCTTCTACGCTAAGTACTCTTTCTTAGCGGCTGTTGAAAACACTTGGAGTGAATTGGATTCTTTAAAAATCCACATTAACCTTCTCTAAATTAGTAGCATGTCTGAACAGTAGCACATTAACTGTATCAATGATCCAGGATTTGAATGTTTTAAGTGACTGCGGATAGCCTGAGTTTATAATAATGATTACTTTAACACCATCTGAAGTGCATTTTTTTTTTAAGTTACTGGAATTTGTGGCATATTAGACAGCTCATACACATGTAAATCTACCCAGTGATACAGCTAATCTGGGGAGAATTCACTTTGCACACTGCCATGTGCCATTCATGGGCCATCATCTTGCCCGGTACCATTTCTAATGCCCTCTTAACATGGGGTGTTCAACCCACCCCACGTACCTCCCATGTTAGCATTGCAGCTGCAGAATTTAATTTTTGCTGTACGCTTGAAAACAAAGAATCCTTGTTTCTAAAATCACAAAACCTTTGACATGTCAGAATTTTGATTTCATATGGCTGGGAGGTGGCAATTCATCTGTGTACAGCTATAACTGTCCTTCCCCTCTGAATGTCAATTTTTCAACCCCTTGGGATCCAACACAATGCCTCCAGTTCTCCACTGCCTCCTCTTTCCCTACCCTGAACTCCTTTTTAGACCTCGTACGCTCTTTGCGTTAAATCCTGGCCTCATCCAAGACAATGGCAAGGCTTTCTGAGAGCTGCCAACGTCTGGACATCGCCATCATGATTCAGAACCTGCTTTTCATCTCAGCAGGGGGGCTTAGTGGGTTTCACAGACCCAGATTCACAAATATTCTACCTCTTAGCCCAGGCTTTTATCAGGAGTTAGTGTAATTTTTTACTAGGTACAACTTGGCTGAATTTCTGAAGTTAAAGGCAGAGAACTAATAAATTATAAACACAGCAATAAATTTAGACTTGCATTTATTTTGCAGTTAGTCACTGTTTATCTGAGCCTCTGTTCTCACTTATTTTTTATTTACATTGGCAACAGATGTCATGCTTCAATTTTATTTGAAATTGTTTGCAATAAAGCTGGTCAATAATGTGCCCGTATTCAACAAGGTAACAATACAGTTTGTTGTAGTCATTGATAATTTTATTTCAGGTTGTAAATCTTCATGGCAAACTGCACATTTTGAGGATTGAGTGAACAAATACTAAAATACATGTGCTTCGAATACCAAAGGTGTGCTGGAAAAGAAAACCAGATTTCAGTCGTGAACTATGAGAAATCATTAAAGTTACATATAATTTCAGGGTAAGGAAACACCATTCCTTTTTGAAGTTATAGCAGAAATACTATCTGGGGTTTTTTTCCTTTTAGGTTCAAGTTCTTTTGATATCATAGCATGGGAATAAAGATACATTTAGGAGTTCATGTTTCCAACTTCTAACATAAAGTTTTAGAGACACAAAGAGTAACTCAAAAGCTAAATAGTCCTTACTGATACATGACTAAACGTCTCCAGAAGGAATTATCAAATTGTTTTGAGTGTGCCAACCAAGACATAAGTTTTCTGGATATTAACCTCCTACTCAAAAATCACACAACTTCCCTGTGACAGGTACTATTAAGTGAAAAAGCGATATCGAAATAATTAATGTAGTTAAGGTATTTCTCTTATGAGTTTGAAAGGTGAAGAACACAAACATTAGGCCACCAGCGAGCTAGCTGTAGGGTACTCCGAGATTATTTTGGTGATTTGTGAGACTGCAATTTGGGAACAGGTTTGCTTGCTTTGAGGCATTCTTTATATACTTCAGTGGTAGTGATGTTAGTACAGAACCTGTTATTTATCTTAAGAAGCTTCTACAAGATAGCTGATCCTGATAAAATGCTTCAAAGACATCTGTCGGTGCTAAACAACATTGTTACCTTATATCACTTACTGAAAAAAAAAAAAAGTGTATAAATTCCTCAGCTGTTTATTATACATTTAAACAAGGTTTATCTTTTCCCTTATTGGTTTACAAGTCTTATCTTTATTGCAGGTGATGTGCATTGATTTACCTCACCTTCGTGCTGGAATCCCTTATCAATCTATTCTGAATCAGAGCAAATCTTACCTCGGTAAACTGTGCTGAGCTTCTCCATTTGTAACATACTGCAATTACAAAACCATTCGCAAATCTGTGTTTTCCGAAGGAAAAAAACCAGAGTGGAATTTGTATTGTCTTAAAACCAAGACTGTATCACTGAGGAAAGAATAGTGAATTTCATTTGATACCTGAAGAATGAAACATTATTTCCAAAAGAAAAAGTGATTTCAGTATATTATTTGAAGTTGGCAAAATATGGCCCTTCAAATACTCTTGGAAGAAATAAAGCTGTATTTAAATTTCCCTGTGACATTTACTTGAATTTAGCCTACAGCGTATCTACTGATTAATAATCAATGGTAGACTAAGATGCTGTTCACTGAAAGTGCGTCTGTCCGCAGTTGGCCTTTGTGGATACGTAAAATAGCAGATGGTGCCGTAAGTGAGGTTGTTTGTGTCTACGTACAGTGGATGGCTGCCTTAAAACGGCACAGAAAATTTTTAAGAAGACCTTCTGTGGCTGTGTTTGTCAGCAGGGCAGGCAGGAAGTTTCACATGACCACGAAACCGCTTTCCATGTCCCGCCTTGCCAGCGCGGTCTCACTGCGTTCCCCCTGCGGAGCCCACGTTCTGCTAGGGAGGAGGTGGTCGGTGCTGGGAGCAGCCTTGCAGTCGCTCCCCGCTGGGCAAGGTTGGTGGGGAATGCTCCCTGGGATCCCTGGCCATGGGAACGGTGCTTGTCCAGTGTCGAGCGTGCGTCACCACTTCCTGGCACAGTTTTGGCTGAGGCCAGCAGGTGCTCTTCACCGTGGCCCCAGGGCACAGGTCGGGGGGACTGGGCCAGTCCTGGGGGGCAGTGTAACTGGCTCCACCAGTCTGGGAGAAAGAGGGCTTATCAATGCAGACGCAAGAGGGAGCAGCCGTGGGCCTGTTTTGGTTAGCATTGACATCGTCTGTGTTGTTGGAGGTGGTTCGCTCTTGCGTGGCATGAAACCAAACACCAAAAGCACTTCAGCGATGGTCAGACCTCAGGGTGACCTCTTGCTGCAGTTCCTGTTTGCTTTGCCCAGTAACTGTTTTGAAAGCCACCAGAGCAGCAGGCAGGATGGCTCCAAAAAAAACAAGTGCAATGCTGGCCAGCTGAGATCTCCGCCCCGAGCAAGCGGTGTTTCTGGAGTGCCACTCCAGCCGGCTTGAGCTGGAGGGTCTCACAGGTCCGGGAGTGCCGACTGCTGAGCGCTCAGTCGCTTCTCTGCACCCTTCCAGCCCCAGCCTAAAAGGTCAAAGAGAGAAAAGTCATTACAGAGTGGTAATAGCAGAAATCGGGGCGGAGGGGTCTGCCTGGGTCTTGTTGAACTGGAGCTTTGTTAGCCCAAGCCTTTTTGCATCCTCCCTTCCCTGGGAGAGGCTCCCCATGATTTTGGACTCGGTGGCACTGGGGATGCTCTGCCTCCCCACCAGCAGCTGCCACGGGCCGCGCTGGCCTTGAGTGCCCCGTGTCCCCAGCCTGCAGGGATGTGGCTCTCGCTGCAGCTGCAACATCACAGCCAGAGGTAACGCTCTGGGGAATGCGGTGGCAGAAATAGTGCTCCCGTGCATATAAATAGCTCCGCGTACTGCTAAAGTGACAGTGGCAGGGTACTATACCGCTGGTTTATTTATACCTCTGGAAGCTCCGTGAGCTTGGTAACAGAGCATCAGGTTTGTGCTGTGAGTTATTTTGATTCTTTTTCCCCTCGACACAACCCGATTCATAAAAATCCTTGGTTTTCTCCATCAGTCTCAGCTTCTTCCATGCAGTGATAGCTACCAAAAAAAGTTTGCCAAATCAAACTGGCAGATCCCAGTTTGGGAGTATTTTACTGATGGCCCAGAGTAAAAGCTGTGTATTCATCTGTTTGCACACAGAGGACTGGGATGCACAAGCCTGTGTAGCCCTGGCACGGTCATGATTTTCAGCTGCTGTCGGGCTGGGAATGACCCAGCTAAGAGACTTTGTGATTCAAACCTGAAGCAAAATATTTTTTTATGAGGTGGGTGGTTAGATGTCACTTTGCAATGCTGAAAAATAAACATCTCCATTTCCAGTTTGAACACGAAGTGCCACCGTCTGACTTTCTGTTCCCAGCGCTAATTGATGGATCCATTTCCAAAGCACTCTGCTGGCGGTGGGTGGATGCAAGCGGCAGACCGAAGAGCAAACACATCGGGAAGGGACTATTTCTGACATCATGGCTGGAGATTGGCAGTGTGTGTGTGTGATGATTAGGATGCAGGTGAGGAATCGTTTGCAGTGAGTAGGTTAATGCTTTAGTCTCATGCAGCCGTCTCACCTTTAGCTGGACCTCATGTTTCAATTCTTGCTTTTTGCCAGAGAAAGAGGCCAGCGTGAGGGAGGTAAAGCAGTAGGTAGCAAATCACTGTAATTCTGCAACTTTGCTAACTCAACAATTAGTGTTCATGGCCCTGACTGCCTGTTTATGAGCCTTTGGGAAAAAGGGTGCAATGTTGAAGGGGGTAGGGGAAACAAATGGCTCAATAAATGGCTTGTGAGCTGGACTTTTTCTGAGAAATGGCCTCCTCCTCAGATATAAAATGTGCTCCTTTGTAACACGTGCATTATGGAGATAATATTTCTGATGGAAACCAACTGAGAGGCTGCTCTCTTAAAGCATACTAATAAAGTCTAGTATTTGTTAAGGTGAATAAATATGCTGTGACTTACTCTGCCTACACCCAGTAGTTCATTTATTTGCTTCAGGTTTTTTGCAAATGTTAGGGAAAGGGGCATCTCAACAGTCATATGTCTACAGATGACTGTATGGGGAAATAACTGGTGTGAGCTATGTACTTTTTTGTCTTTGATAGTACTTTGCCGCTCAGCAAAAAATCAAGAGGCTTTCATATTAGAGATGAGGGAGGGACTTGGTGCATTTGTGTGTAGGAAAATATTTGTTTCCCTCATAGTGTTTTATTTGCCCAATTTTTTTTCTCTACTGTTTCACAGTAGTATTATAAAGCGTGCTTGTTTTTTTCCTGGTAAGAACTGGCAGGCCTGCATTTAAAACAAAAAAAAAACTTCCCAGCCCCCTGGACGTGTCCAGGTAGCAAATGTCTAGAAGTAATACTCCATGTCATTTGACGTCCAAAATTGAACTCTTCCAACACCGCCCAATGCCACCTAGTGATTAAAGCAGGAATTGCACTTAATCGCTTATACCACTGTATTGCGTGTGACAAACTCGCTGCTAGAACAATTTTTAAAGACAGCTAATTTATCTTTGTGATTAGAGAAGTCGGTCATAAAATTGATACTTGCTGGGAGTAAATCAACTTGTTATCTCCTAAGTAGAGCACTATACAGTTGTGAAGCATCATTTAATTGTGATGAGGTGCATTTCCCAAAGAAAATATTTCGTGGCATTTCTGTTTGTGTATTCCTTAGTTATTTTTGTGTTTTGCAAAGACATGTTTTCTCCAGTGTTGTGTCATTCTGCTTGCAGAGGTAATGCAAAGACAGAATGTGTTCTGTGGAGAGGAATTGCTTTGTTTTCCCTGTTATGATTTCATACCAGGAGCTCTCCTCTTGCAGGCTACTGTACTCCCAAGCTCTGCATATTTTTACTGAATTTTCCCCTGTTTGATGGTACCATCATGCCAGCTAGGAGCATCTCCTCCAGGGATCAGCCTTGTGGGTTAGCTTGGATTCACAGGTAGCGGCGTTTGTGCAGCGTGGGAGCTGCCTGGATGCTCCTGCAGGTTGCTAAGCCTCCCTTTGGCACTGGTACCTATAGGCGTACCACGTTGCTGTCAGCCCTGAGTGAGGAGGGACTGTGCAACCCAACGCTCGAAGCTACTTGCCTGGCAAAGTGTGTCCTGCAGTGTGGGCAGCGAGGCCGTGGCCCCTGGAGAGCAGGCAAGGCACCTGGTGCTTCTGCCTGTGCCCCTGGGAAGGATGCTGTGGCAGCACTCCTCTGTGCTTGCTGGTGGTTGGTACCCTCTAGCACCGCCAACACAGGATGACAGTATTACGCTGCTAAGGGAGGACAGCGTGGGGCACCCGATTCCATCAAGTTTGCGCAATGAGTGAGACAGATGATGTAATTTTTCCTCCCTTACACAGCTCTCAGGGATGCTTTACTAGTCACGACCTAATGCTTGCCCTGACCCAGCCTGGAATACCAATTTCACCTGTGTACAGTGTGACTGCTGCAATGCCAGCAAATCCAGTGTCTCTCCAGGCATAAAAAACCATCCCTGGTCCTGGCTTGGCATGAGAAGTGTTTTTGAGAACTGTATCTGGTGGCATCTGACTCTTTGCTCGCTCGGTCTCTCTCGATGCACCACAGTTCCTGATGCAATTTCCTATTGCTCTGCACTCATTTCTCTTGCGTTGACCCACAGAAAGATGTTAAGAAAGGGAATTGTTCATCCACTTTTGTATGAAATTGAGCTTTGAATGGTGAAGATTGTAAACAAAACTAATAGCTTCTGAAAATAAACTAGTACCCAGAATGCAATAGATGGTCTCCAGCCACAGAAGAAAACAGACCTGAAAGGTGTAAACTCCTACAATAAACAGCACAACTTTTAACAGAGAAATACATGAATTTTTTAAAGTAATTTTTATATTTATATAATTATATTCACATAGAAAAGAGAGAAAAAAAATTATTTATGGATTATTCTGGCCAAACTCTTCTATGTGCAACTTCTCTGATGTCTGTGGAGTTACAGGAGGAGAGGGTTTGGCCTTTCATCTTGATCGTGTGAATGTGCTAGAGCAGAAACAAAGAATTTATCAAAGCTGACCAGTACACTGTACATCTACTCATCTATTTTTTTGGCACCCTTTTTTTTTGCCTTCTTTCTTTTTTTTTATTGAAGATATCTATATAGAAGACTGAAAGACAATTGTGATTAAAGTTTCCGAAATGCTGGTTTACTTTTAAATGGTGCAGTAAAAAGCTCAAGGAAAAAAAAAAAACTTTTTACAGGAACTGATAGTCATTTATAAGGGAGCTGATCTCACCCAATAGACTTTGAAGTTGATAATTAACCAGGAACAGGAAAGTTCATCATTTGGTAATGAGCTGCCTACAAAGTCATCTGATGAATAAAGGCTGTCAAACAAAATCTCTTGGCATGGCACATCCACCTGCAGGGCTTACTACAGATGGCATGACAGTGTCTGACCATCTGATTCAGTCAAGAGACGCCAATGAAAAAGTGGTGTGTGCTCCAGACAATATTTTCTAATTCTTCAAATGCTGCAGGAACAAATGATACAATCTCTATATCCTCGACCATGAATTTCAGGGAAGGGAGGGAAACGCAGTCCCAGTCTGGTGTTAGAAGCAAAACACAGCGTAAAACAACAAAATTACATATACATTATTTAACACCATCACTGGAGAGGAGGCAGTGGTGGGGAAAAAGCTACTATAAGAGGATAAAATGGAATCCCAGAACATTTATAATATCCATCTTCCCTGTGGCACAGACGGGCATACATACAGCTAGCCAATATTTGTTGCAATTTGTACAATTCAAAGCTGGTTTTCACCCCTTTTTAAAAGGCCTACCCAGTAGTCTTTACTCAAAGGAAAACTAAATGACAGTTACTGAAGGCTGGAGCTCCATTCATCTAATAATATAGAGCTGAGTTGTACAATGAAAATCATCAGTTCTTTAAGGCTGTGTTACAGTGCTGTAGGCATCGCAGGTGTTAAAGCTTTACGGAGCTTACAGGCTACCATGCATGTGCATAAACGTCGATTGGATAGAAATATATGGTGATAAAGAAACATAACTCTCCTCTCTCCAAATCAAAATGTGTTCTGGCCTTCATTCAACCACCTTCCTCATGGTGAAGAGTTTCATTGGCACTTAACCCAAGATGAGCTGTTGAGAGCTAACCCAAGGCAAGATGTAAAAATGAACAAAATGGGCCCACTCTGGTTGCGTGCAGAGGCAGCTGGTGCGCAGCTGGCCACACAGGTTTGCAGGAGCAAACGTAGCTGTGCAGTTTCCAGGGCCAACTTCTCCCAGCAGTGAGGGAGTTTCTTGGTGAACAGGCCAGCTGTCTCTGATCAGTTGTGGTGACCCAGGCTCATGGGCTGCACCGTTCAGAGGGGACAGGATGTTTGCTCTGCAGAGACCCCCATTGCTAAGGCTCAGCATAGCTCATGGTGTACAAAATACCTGTGAGCACCCTCAAATTCCTTTCAATACAAAGTGCTTCTCTACATCAGCTGCCAAAGAGCAGGTAGCACAAGCAAGGGTGTACCGCTTGCTGCCATTACCAGCAGATAGTGTTGCCAGGATCATTTGGGCAAAACGGGAGCCAGGTATACAGCTGTGCCAGCCACCTCTGTGCATGCATTGTACCTCATCTCAGGTAGGGAGTCTGCCCAGAACCTGGGAGAGCCCAAAGGATAGGGAGATTTGTAACAGAAACATGAAGGTTGGTAGGAACAAAGTACTAAGGGAAGTGAGCGCGTGTGACTGAGCACCAGAAGAACCAGCAGAACAAAGGGTTAAATGCATAGGTACTCCCCCCAAAAGATACCTTTTCCAGCAGTAAAATGGAGACAAGTGTTGTTATATCAAGCCAAGAAGACGTACACTATGAGAAGATAGTGTGCAACCTCAGTAAGTTTGCAGGCAACACCAAGTTGGGCAGGAGTGTCGATCTGCTCGAGAGAAGGAAGGCCCTGCAGAGGGATCTGGACAGGCTGGATCGAGGGGCCGAGGCCAACTGTATGAGGTTCAACAAGGCCAAGTGCTGGGCCCTGCACTTGGGTCGCAACAAACCCGTGCAACACTACAAACTTGGGGAAGAATACCTGGAAAGATGCCCAGCGGAAAAGAACCTGGGGCTGTTGGTCGACAGCCGGCTGAACATGAGCCGGCAGTGTGCCCAGGTGGCCAAGAAGGCCAACAGCATCCTGGCTTGTATCAGGAATAGTGTGGCCAGCAGGAGTAGGGAAGTGATCGTGCCCCTGTACTCGGCACTGGTGAGGCTGCACCTCGAGTACTGTGTTCAGTTTTGGGCCCCTCAGTACAAGAAGGACACTGAGGTGCTGGAGCGTGTCCAGAGAAGGGCAACAAGGCTGGTGAAGGGTCTAGAAAACAAGTCTTATGAGGAGCAGCTGAGGGAATTGGGGTTGTTTAGCCTGCAGAAAAGGAGGCTGAGGGGAGACCTTATCGCTCTCTACAACTACCTGAAAGGAGGCTGTGGCGAGCTGGGTGTCAGTCTCTCCTCCCAAGTAACAAGCGATAGGACAAGAGGAAATGGCCTCAAGTTGTACCAGGGGAGATTTAGGTTGGATGTTAGGAAAAATTTCTTTACTGAAAGGGTTGTCAAGCACTGGAACAGGGGCTGCCCAGGGAAGCGGTTGAGTCACCATCCCTGGAGGTATTTAAAAGACGTGTAGATGTGGTGCTTAGGGACGTGGTTTAGTGGTGGACTTGGCAGTGCTAGGTTAATGGTTGGACTTGATGACCTTAAAGGCCTTTTCCAACCTAAACAATTCTATGATTCCATGATTCTAAGATGCCAGCCCAGACGACTCTCCAGCAGACCCTGCATCCTAACAACAGGAGGGTGGCACCAACATGGCAACATATCACATACAACATAGCGCATATGCTTTTTCCTATTAGCCCATGAGGGAGACAGACATCTTTTCCAAACAAGTAAAAACTAGCAGTGGGCAGCAACCTGCCCTAAGAATTAGAGACCCGAAGTCAACACAATACTCAGACTAGGGACCGCTCCATAAGAGCTGATGGTTCCTAACGGATATGAGAGATCTGTCCAAACTGTCATTTTGTGTGGCCCTCAAGAGGAACCCCAAGGACAAATGGAGGACTTGGCAGCTGGTGTCCCTTGTCCTCAGTGTCACACACAAGTGATCCCCGTCAGATCTGAGCACAAACATCTTGGTGCTCATGAGTATGTGGTAAGGGAGAACAGGTGAACAAAATGTATGAAGGAATGGCTGTGAACAGGTAAAATTGACTTTCTTGGAGATGTTTGTAAAGAAGTATCACCTTCCCTTTCCATCATATCTTACACTGAGTTTTGTACCACTAATTTCCATCCAAGAGACACATCTGTCCAGGTTTAATAATTCTAGCTGCCTCCCAGGCAAGCTGGATCAGGGTGAGTTGTGCTTGTGATGCTTTGCCCAGCTGTAGGGACCATGTGCTGGCAGACCCTGGCTGGCCCTGTGTGTGCTGTGCTTGGGTTTGGCAGGTTGGGTCCAGGCTGCACACCAAGCTGAAGTGGTGCAGCTGTTTCCCAAGGCAGCCTTGGAAATGGCATAGCCATGTTCATGCCTAATAAACCTGGCTCTACGTGAGCTTCCTCTGATGAATGAAGCTTGTGCATCACTGGTGCCAAGAGATGGTTAATTTGGGATGAGATAAAATGCCCTGTTTTTACAATGGGTTGATTAGCTGACCAGTGGAGGATACTGGCATGTGAAAGGCAGGAATGGTGTCTGTTGCTTATGTTTCACATCTGTGGGATTTCCTAGAGAGGGCTATCAGGAACGTGTTGACCTGCTGAATTCCATAGTGGTCTATAAGTATTGATTAACCCCTTACAGAGACATTTGTTATGTTTTGTACATGCAAACCAAGAATAGATTGACTTTTTTTTTTTTTTTTTGGTAGATTATTTTCAAGGTAATTGAGACTAATGCTGCAGTGAGTAGAAAAAAGATTTCCCATTCCCCCAGTGCCAGCACATACAGGACATGCATGACTGCTGTAGGGACACCGTCTGTCCTGAATGTAATTTAATTTGTGGAGTTTCATACATGTAGCAATAAACAATGTACTGACTATATTATTTGAATGAACTCACAAGCCTTCACTTTAATTGTATTTTAAGATATTTTTTGACATTTGAGATAGATAGTTTAATTATGAAGGTTATGAGCAGCTCCACAGGCAGGGTTAAAACGAGTTTTGTACTCAGAAAGTTTCATCTTCTTAGTATGTGCCCTTCCCAGATGACATCAACTGCATTTTCAAAGGGTTTACAAATTAAACATACGATTAGAAATTAAAATTAATTCATATTGGTATGCCAGAGCACGTAACAACCAATGTACAATTTTTTTGTGTGCGCCCTTTATCTCCCTAGTAAAAGCATACAGTGTTATCTCTTGCTTTGTACATGGCAGCAACATTATGAAGGAGCTGCCTCTTCCCCTTCCCCCCCGCTGAACTCAAAACGACTGTGTTTACTCGCAAAACACGAAGGCTGCGAGCTACACAAACCCTGATGCATTACCTGGTCTCTGAAACACTGAACCAAAGCCCCACTGGAGGAGTTAAAGAATTTTGAGTGATGACTGCTGTTTGACTGCACAGCGCAGCGGTACACCTCACACCTGTGGAAGCCTTATGCCGGTACTAATTTCCGTATGAATGCGCTTTGGAAGAAGCAGTAGTCATCTGCAGCTGCTCTTCCTCATAACTGACTGTCCCTCAGACACCGGAGATAGTTGGTCACCGTAGTTTGCTGAAACAGCTCCGCAGAGGACATTTCCCCAAACGTCTGCCTCTGCGCTCAGCAGAGATAAGGCCACGCAGCCCTAAGCGGGGGCCATTTCAAGGAGCACATCTCTGGTGCCATTCTTGGGTCATGGCTAGAGAAAAGCCTCTGTAAGGGTTTGTATGTATGACCAGCCTTTAGCCTGCAACAGATAAACTCGCAAAAGAAAAGGCTGATGAGGGGGAGAGCGGTGAGAGCCGATTAGCCCACTGCAGGTGCAACCGCCAGGCTGACCCCACAGCCGAATCTGCCAGACCAGACACCCATGGGGATGCCACCTCCAGGTCACCCTGGGGCCTTTTGTTGCTCTCCAGGAGGCTGAGCAATGTATTCTAACAACACAAGGAATAAGAGGTTGCCTCTTCTGAAAAAGAACAGTTTTTTGTGGAAGATAATTTTCAAATGCAGAAATAATAAGGTCAAAACCAAGTGTTGACCCAAAACATTTTTTGAAAATCACAAGATACTTGCTGTATCTCCTCCGGAGAAGAAGAAAAAGGGAAAGGCAAATTAGACTGTAGAAGTATGGGATGTGTACAGGAGAAGTTGAGAGGCGGTACAGTTTAAGAGAAAGCTGGAGTGGTGCTATAAAGCCCCACTTTGCCATGAGTTGCTCCAGGAAACCAGGCAGCTGTCTGTCCAGGTAGTCTTGCGGTTCCTGTTTCTTTAGCATTGATTTCAAATGCATGTTCTGGTTATTTATTTTTAATGTTTTCCCCTCAAGGTGTCACTGCAGGGTAGACTTAAGGCTATTTACAAGTGCCAGCTGTGTATTTTCATTCCTAAATGTGTTTGCCTTTCTTTGAAATGCAACCTTAACTACAAGCAGCTTGGGTAAATAATGCATGGTTTGAAGGTAATGCACCATCTCCATATAATGTCAGTCTCCCTTAAGTTACTCTTCTTCACTTTTTCATCTTTTCTCCATCTTTGTATAGTTCACCTGGGAAGAGGAAGAGTTGTGAATGGCTAAGGCATTGGGTCTAAGCCCATTGACAAGCAGCTTTCTTGCTGATACTAGAGAAATGCTGATCTGGAATACCACATGTCCTTCCCGCCCCTGCAGTAAGGCTGCTACCTGCACTAGCGTACTATGGACAGCCCTTTTCGGGAGTCCTTTAGTTTTCTGTGCAAGTCTTGAATCCAAGGGGCTGTCAGCACCGGCTGACTCTTTACCTAGGACCTCAGGTGGTCAAAGGCTTAGGGAGAACAACACAGGCTTACTTCAAGTGCTTGCCTCTTTGTTGAACAGGAATTGAGGCGGACTCCTTTTTTATTATTTACTCTCAAAGTGGTGCAATTGGTAGGAGCCTTCAGTAGTCTGTGAGAGGAAAAATCAATTATTCCACTGGCAGTAGATGAAATAAAGCTTTATACTCCTATACCTTCCCAGTTGCCTTGTCTAGCCCCTGTGACACCTCCACCTGAGGGCAAGATACATGCCAGTTGGACAAATGTGCTGATCGTTCAGCCAGCAGTTGTTAAAAAGAATGTGTAACACCTGAAATCTGCCTATCTTTCTGTCAGGGAGATGAAGGGTTAATGACAGCATTATTTTTTAAAACATTTTTTCTCCTGAGATCTTGATTTTCGTATGTCTTGTAGGGTATTTTAAACATGTACCTTACATTTGGTTGCAGTTAGCCAGAAAGCTCAAAAGTGATGTTTCATAAGCATCATTTTCTTGGGACACCAAGCTACTGGATAAAAAATACCCAGTAGATGAGCTAGGGAAGTTTCTTCTACTGTGATTTGGATCCTGCAAGATCACTCATCTACTTGCTTATGCATGGGTTGCAGAGATGAGTGAGAAGATGTAACTGCTTATTTAAGCATCCTCCATAAAGGAGTTAGTACTCTCTATAGGCATGGAAGTGATGGGGAGTCTACGATTACTTGGGTTTGCTGCTGCTCTGCTCCCTGATTATTCTGTGTCCTATATGTAATGCACCTAGCTGCTAGTGACAAATGTCTTCATCACAGATGGTGCTTGCAAATAATGTTCACCTCAGTCTTAGCAGATACTGTGATGGAACTGACGAGCCATGGAAACTGGCTCATCTTAGCCTGCAGTGCTTCATGCACGTCAAGTTCAAATGTGTCTTGGTGGGAGAAGGTAGCTCTCACTGGTGGCCCTCATTCCACTTCTGTCTTGCAGACATTTTGACTCCAGGCTTTCCTGACTTTTTTCTCCTGTCCCATCTACTCAACGAAGTACTTGATCAAGCATCCCTAAGACGGAAAGTAAGCACACAATGAGAGTCAGCAAGCGGAGTCTGGTTTCTACCTCTCCTCTTCCCCCAACTGCATTTTACCTTGTGCTCTTCTTCTTTTTCCTGTGACATTTTCCTGTTGTTGAAAACAATAACATATTAACATTGCTACTTTTACTGTTGGTAGCAGAGCATCAGAGCTACCTCTCAGAAAACTGATTGGGTCAACAGTGGGTAGTATGGGGAGAATCTGAATTAAAGCACGCCTGGCTGACATATAGAGAGATATGCAATTAGGGGCCATTAAGCTGAGCGTCTCTACTTGTGATGCAGTTGTGATGATGTTTTAAGCCAGTCTCTGCAATCTAATTACATTTACTGTCTATATTAAGAGGGTGTTATGAGGGTGATAACTCAATCACTCAAAAGTTAGAAAATACCAGCATTTAGGTTATCTCTGTGATCCAAAGTGCATATTATACAACAGTCTCCAATTACTTTCTTTTAAATGTATTTTAAAAATCCCCTTCAGAACATGAAATCTAAACACAAGAGCAGGACCTGGAGGCTAGGTGTGGGCTGAAATCTTCCTTGTGGCTGCTATCCTATCTCGTAGGGTGTACATGGTTAAGGAGAATTTGCTCACGGCCCCCAGTTCACACCCCTGTCAGCTTTCAGATACCTCCAGCCACCTCTTACCTCACCCTCTGCTGCTGGTCTCTAAAATAACATTGCTCTTTTCTAGCAGGACTGTGGTGTGCTGAGCCCAACAGCCTATTTGCAGAAATCGTCTCCTACCTGCAGATTTCTATTTTAATGGACCCTCATCAGGATTTCTCCCCCTCATCTTTATGTGTGCAGGCACCCTCCGTGGCAGGTGGACTTCAGAGTCATCATTTAACACCAGGCTTTTGTGAGATTTGGTTGCTGCCTAGTAAAAGGATAGAAATGAAGTGTGGAAATCCCATGGTGTGCAGAGCCTGGGGCCCGGGCTTGCCCAGAGTGACAAGCCTAGAAGGGCAGTCACCATGAAACCAAGAAGAAGGCAATGTGCAAATCATTCAGAGGAAAAATCATCACAGATTACTACCCCTGAACCCACAAAGGTTATGTCTACATTGCAGCCACAGATGTAATTGCTGGATATAGAATCATAGAATCATAGAATCATAGAATCATAGAATATCCCGAGTTGGAAGGAACCCACAAGGATCATCGAGTACAACTCCTGACCCCGCATAGGACAACCTCAAAATTCACACCACGTGTCTGAGGGCGTTGTCCAAATGCTTCTTGAACATTGTCAGGCTCGGCGCCGTGACTGCCTCCCTGGGGAGCCTGTTCCAGTGCTCCACCACCCTCTGGGTGAAGAACCTTTTCCTAATATCCAACCTAAACCTCCCCTGGCACATCTTCCTGACATTCCCTCGGGTCCTGTCACTGGTCACTAGAGAGAACAGATCAGCGCCTGCCCCTCCTCTTCCCCTTGTGAGGAAGCTGTAGACCGCGATGAGGTCTCGCGTCAGTCTCCTCTTCTCCAGGCTGAACAGACCAAGTGACTTCAGCCGCTCCTCATATGGCTTCCCCTCGAAACCCTTCACCATCTTCGTGGCTCTCCTCGGGACGCTCTCTAGTAGGTCTGTATCCTTAATATACTGTGGTGCCCAAAACTGCGCACAGTACCCAAGGTGAGGCCGCACCAGTGCAGAGTAGAGCAGGACAATCACCCCCCTCGACCGGCTAGCAATGCAGTGCTTGATGCACCCCAGGACACGGTTGGCCCTCTTGGCTGCCAGGGCACGCTGTTGGCTCATGTTCAGCTTGCCGTCGACCAGAACCCCCAGATCCTTCTCCGCGGGGCTGCTCTCCAGCCTCTCGTTCCCCAGTCTGTACGTACATCCAGGGTTGCCATGTCCCAGGTGCAAAACCCGGCACTTGCCCTTGTTAAACTTCATACGGTTGGTGACTGCCCAGCTCTCTAAGTTGTCCAGATCTCTCTGCAGGGCCTCTCTGCCCTCGAGAGTGTCCACAGCTCCTCCCAATTTTGTGGCATTGGCAAACTTTGATACTAATCCTTTGAGTCCTGCATCCAAGTCATTTATGGAAATATTAAAGAGCACTGGCCCCGAGATGGATCCCTGCGGAACCCCGCTAGTGACTGGTCACCAGCCCGATGTAGCCCCATTTACTGTAAACCTTTGAGCCTGACCCATCAGCCAATTGCTGACCCATTGCATTAAGTGTTTATCCAGCTGTATGCTGGACATTTTGTCCAGGAGGATACTGTGAGAGACAGTATCGAAGGCTTTACTGAAGTCCAAAAAGATATGCTGGCATATCTGAGCAGGCTTAACCTCACTAATTCAATAATAATGGCAAGTTCAAGCAATTCAATAACAGTACAAGCTCAATCACAGTAACAACAACAGTGAAGATATAACAACACGATCTACATCTCCACGCCGTTTCCCAGGCAGCCAGGTTCTCAGATGACTTGGACAGATTGAAGATACCAGGGCATAGGTTTCTGTGCATTGTTATTATCATACCTGTCAACTAAATTAAAGCTAGCTTATATGTGCACTACAGTGAATACCTCGGATTTTATCACAGGTATAATAAACAGCATGATTTAAGAATGGCATATACCATTTACCTGTCCCTGACTATGATTATGACAAATCAGATGTGAACACTGATCAATCAAGTAGGCAAGTTGTGATTTAATTTCTTCAGGCACAGCTAAGTTCCAGATTGCACTAAGATACAAATATGTGAAAAATTTGAGGAGTCTATACCATTACTTTATCAAGCTCATTAGAGCCCTAACCACTATGAAGTCACTCTCTCTGAATTAAAAAAAAAAATATTAAAAATATTCCTCTGGAAACAGGAAAAACATCCTAACCCACGAACACTCAATATTTCGCCGGAGAGAAACTGTGTTGTCTTTTTAACTAAAATCCCTCAGAGCAGCCCGGGCTTAGACCACAGGGGTACAAAGTAAGGATGCTTTTTCATTTCAGAAAATAAAGGCAGACCACTGAGTTACCCAAACCTCTTCAGCATTCATTAAGCTGCAAATGTTGAGGTTCAGAGAACACAGCAGTCACCTTGTAGTCTAGGATGTATAATTGCTCTATCCAATTTTATTTGCCCTACTTAATGCAGTATGTCAATTTATGACATATTGATTCAACTTATAGAAGTAATTTTTTTTCCCAGTTCATTTAAATTATAGTTTAGGCTGAACATGCTTGAAGGATATGTCTATAAATTATGTCAGCTTTCAGTAAGTCTACATTCAAAAATATAATTTAAATCAAAAGTGCTAACTAATTTTGTTTAATTATTGATTTAAGCCTACTCTGCTTCTGGAAAATGCAATTAACAAAGTTGGATTTGGCCAGATCCACAGAGGATTATATGGATTCAAGTGGTAAAGGAAAGAACTCGGTCTCCTAGATCAATGATGGAAGTGTGTTCTTTGATAGTGGCTCCAAAGAATAAGTCCAACCAAGTTTCAGAGTGTCTGTTTGTCCTTCTAGCCATTCCCCGGAGGACAGCAAGTGTCAATGAGTTTCTGGGTTCTTTCCAACATGCTATCTCATCAAAATATTGACCAGGGTGATGTTGTTTGAACGAAAAGGAGGTCAACTAGGTATCAAGCTGAAATGAATGTCTGTGTATGAATGCCTTATATACAAATATTTATCTTCCTGACTGCATATTTATCGCCCCCAGAGGCTGTTTTACTTTTCCTGTACACCCCAAGATAAACTCAGATATAAAAGCAGAAGGACAGGAAGAATCTTCTCAGGAGGCTCTCAGGGGAGGGTCACTCCTGGAAGCATCTCCGCCAGCCTCAAACCTGTCAAGCAGAGGACAGAGTCCCAGGCCCTGGCACCAGAAGAGGCCTTAAATGAGGATCGCAGTTTAAATTATAATTATTCAAATGATTCATGCAAGTTGCCCAAGAAGGAGGTGACCCCCTGAGACTTTATACACCTGGGAATCAACCAGGTCCTTGGGGGGTGCGCCTTGACCAAGTCGCTCCCACCCATCGGGTTTCCTATGAGACGACTTTGCCAGACCAGCAGATTCAACAGTTTTAAAATAAAAGTTTTTCATGTAACCTTTTTGAACTACCAAAACATGAATTCAGTTGTCTTTAATGAATGCCATAGTACTCTTGAAGGTTAAATTTATTACTCCTAGAAGATTTCAACGCTGATCAAATAAAAATCTTTTGCTGATACATTCCTGAAGGATAACATTAGGTTTGTAGGAGGATTTGAAAGATTATGTGAGGGATTGTGAAACAATTTCAGGATAACCTCAAATTCATGTTTTTGAATGACAGCAGCCTCAGCGCAGAAACCATGGCGGGATGCTTTCCTTTCATTACAAATTGTCAGCTCGCTTTCTATCAGGAAAATGGGAGTCTCCGAAGGGCTTCTCTTTCCCAAATAATTTAGGCAAGCTCGCAGTCCTCCCTCCGACAGAAGCTGTTTGTTTTCCACTTGTTTGCACTGCTGTGCAATTAACAGGTTGAGAAGCAAGTCGGGGCTGGTGAGGAACCCAGCTGCACTTGCTCTCCTCTGTCTGCTCAGCTCGCCCGACCTTTGCCAATCTCAGCAATCTTTTTGGCAGGGCAGTGAGAAGATCAGGAATCTTTGGACAAGGATTTGAAGGTCGGCCAGGAGAATTAGACTGGGAGCAAATGTCAGGCTGCGGGGATTATTTGCTGCTAAAGGAAGTCTCGTATTTATTCAGGATTGACTGACAAACCCCATTCTCCTTGCAAAGTAAGGAAGCTGCGATCTGGTTGGTTTTTTTCAAGGCTGTACATTTGAGAGCCTTTCTGTCTGTAAACCCTTGCCTCAAGTGGTATCTACAGGAAAGAGATTCCTGTGAGGAGCTGAGATAAAGTTGATGCATCTCCGCCAGGACTTCCCTACAATCGAAGGCAAACCCGAGCTATTGCCCCGCTTGGTCGGCAGCAGGGGAAGATGTCCCTGCTCGCCAGGCAGCTCGTGTTATCTCCCTCCGAGCTCTCAGCCAAGAGGAAACAGCTTGCAGCCCATGTGGCACTTCAGCATGAGCAGTAAACTTCACATTAATGTTTGTAGGGACCCGATGACCTGTCACTGTGGGTTTGGCAGCGCTGCCTGAACTGCCCCGGCATCTGCGAGCTGCATGGCCAAGGCAGCTGGGAGCACTTAGGGACAGCTTGTCCCTGCTCCTGGGGGCTGCACAGGCTCGGGGAGGGGGAGCAGGGTGGATCGCCTGTGGTCAAGACGTCTCTACGCCCACGTTGCGAAGGAAAGCCAAAACTAAAATAAGAAGCAGCCCCTGTGAGCTCAGCCCTGCCCTGGCCCGGGGATGCTTGGAGCAAAAGGGGTGGATGTTGCCATTACCTAGCATGCACCCACAGGCTGGGGCAGTGAGGAGAAGCAGGGGGAGAACAGGCAGGTCCTACCTAGCCATGGGTTGGCAACCCCCTCCCCGAAGCACAGCGGAGACTAAAAGTCCCTCCTGGCACTCCAGAAACTCAGTCTCCGTAAAGCTGCCCTGTGGTTGTAGCTTCATAAAAATACACACTTTTACTCCTTTTGCTCTTTATTCATTGCTGCTGTTCTTTCGTTAAAATAAGGACTCAGAGTCCTGCACAGGCGCGTGGGCTGGAAAGCTGTTCAGTTCAACCATAGCCAGGATAAGGATATCTGCAGGGAAGGGCTGACTGGAGCAGTCCCTGCTGCGTTGTTCCCCAGACGGGTGCTGAGGAAACCTCAGTCATTTCACAAGTGTGGTGGTGCTGTCAGGAGGTTTCCCTTTCCCCCAGGGGAAGCTCATACACCTCCCTGCGCAAAGAAAGACCCACGGCCTGCCCTACTCCGACACCGGTGCAGGCTGTTGGAAAAAGCAGGGGCCCGAAACACTGGGAAGTGCAGAAAATGGCGAACATGGAGAATTGTGGTAGAGCACCTCATGGGTCCTGCTAGAGGATGCTGGAACTGATATGACAAACATATATGCATAGCTCCAGCCAGAAGACATAACCGAGATCTACACCCCGCTGTGTGGGAGAATTAATTTTTTGGATATTGTTAGTCTTCCGAAAGCCTCTGCTGAAAATGATACAGGAACAATGGGCAAGTGTTGTCTGGGAAGATTCGGGAGTCCTTTTTTAATCTTCTGGCTCTGAGATGTGTAGGTAGTGTTAACATGATGGAACGACCTTCTGGACTTGCCTTTTTGCTAGGGCACTCTTCTTAGAAAAATGTCTGACAGTCATCTTTTCCAGTTTTTCTTTTTCCTGTTAAGGCAACTTCTACAATCCTTTAAAATTTTCCCACTGCAGAAATGCAAGGTGCAACCCATCCCCAGTGGTTTTGGGCTCCAGGGAAAATGGCCAGAGGTCTGCACAGAAACTACTCTTTGGGAGAAAAAAAAGGAGGGAGTTACAAATCAATGACTGGGGAAAACTGCAGGTAAAAGAAGTAGTTTGACCATAATATTTAAGGCTGAGATTTCCAAAAGCACTTAATGATTTTGAGTGCCTCAGTTCTTGGATATTCCACCAGAGAAGTCTTTCGAGGCCTTACGCTCAGAGAATAAGTGCTTGGCATTTCCTTAAAATTATGTCTCTGTTAACATATTTCAAGTGGTGCATGAAGAAAGGGAGCTATTGAAAAATCACGAGGCCAAGATGTTCTTTAGTGACTTGAAATGGTCAGACAAAACATATTGTCATGCAGAGACACAGCTCTTCAAGGATTTTCAACATTTTTTTTCTTTCTCTGAAAGAGATATTAAATAATACTATGTCTGAAATCTTACACTGCACTTCAGTTGTGTCATGAAAGATAGAATCCATATTTGATATTAATGGAGCAGGTGAAACGTGAAATGATATTTCTTTAATCTTTAATGAAATTTCTGGTTTTAGCATTTAGCTCATCTGTTTAATGACACAGAAGAGTTAATAATATCACTGGTTTTGAAGGATTTGTTCACTACAGGCAGCCTGTTTTTCTGAATCTGTAGGAGACTGTTTAGGTGCTCCAATGATGCATGAAAATAATAATAATAATAATAATAATAAAAATCCCGTGTCCTTGAAGCCCAGTGAGCAGAGTTGGAAAGGTATAATTAAAAAAGAAAAAAAATCTCCCAGTAAGCCACTACCCTGGAATAGGCACACAGTAGCTTAGAAAATAACTGTTCTCTGGGAATTAGAAGGAGCAACAGGGTCTCAGGAAGTCTTCAGCTGAGCATGCTCTATAGCTTGGGTAAATACCTGTACATTCAACACTGAAAAGTTGAATGGTGCTTTCTGTAGCAAAATGTTTCTTTGCTGAATGACTTTGTTGACTTAAAATTTAATAATTGCTTTTGTAAAACCCCATGAAATGGGAAAAGTTACTAATGAAGCTGCAAATTTTTGTGGGGAGAAACTGAATTTTTCTCATGAGGATGTATAAAGGAGAAAATGCTGTGCACGACAAAAAGTTTTCTATCACTTTGTCTGTTGATGCTTACCTCTTAATTTCTGTCCAGGTCCTAGCTGCTTATCCTTCACTGGATGGCCGTCCCAGGGCAGGGCATCAAGAAGAGCCTCTTGACTGAAGAGTGAGACAGAGCAGAAGCAAGAGGAGGTCCTGGGGCGGCGGGGGGGGCGCAGGGGAAGCTCCTGTGGCTGCACAACCTGAGTGCTCACCATGGGCAGCGGCCAGGAAACAGGGAGTTACTGAGGCAAAGACAAACATACTTCTTACAGATCCCCAAAATCCCTCCCACAGACCCCTTCCAGCCTCCACGCTCACTTATATACACCCAGTGTCCCCTCTCCAGCCCAGCCTCTTTGGGGCTGAAGTAGATTATGCAATCTCTTAAGGTCATTCCCACCTTGATTTTCCATGATTTCAGCCTAGAATTTTCCTTTTTCTTTCTTCTCTTTTTTTTTTTTTCTTTTTTTTTTTCTGAGCAGCCAGTGCTGACCTTCTTAAAACAGAGGAACATTGCAGTAGTGCCCAATAGATGCAGTTATACTTCCAAAAATCAGAGATGCTCTCCAGTACCCATTAAAGCTAGCCGGTAATGGAGCTAATATAAACCTTGGCCATTCTCCCAGCTGACTGTCCTAATAATAGAAATGCCCCTCTGAGTGAGTAGCTGATACTGGGGATCTGCCAGATGATTTCCATTAAAAAGAGCAATTGGTGACAACATCCTTGGTGGAGTGCTGCTTGTCTTCCTCAGAGCACCGCTGGGATGAGCAAGAGGAGGCCCTTTCTCCACTCCCTGTTTTCAGTTCTCCTTTTGTCATTAGCACTTTCCTGAAGTCTCTGTTCTTTTTGAGGTCTCTCCAAAACCTGCTTCTCTTTGCTTTCCAGTTATACTTTTTTTTGCACCAGCTCGTAGGGAACGTCCCAAGCCTGTGTGGCTAAGCTGTGTGTGGTTTGGTGTTGGTGGGTGGGTTTTTCCTCCAGCTGTCTTATTTTACAGAGGACCTGGCTCACTTCTTCCATCCAGCCTGAAGAGAGAATAGCTAATGAAGCTGGGAGGGCAGCTAGTAAACCCATCAGGTTGCAGTGGCCAGAGATGAGATGTGCACGAGGCAGTCACAAAAGCCACTGGTGTGTAACCATGTGGCCATTTAACCACAGCTTGAAAACACCAGTGTGAACATCAGGGCTTAGGCAACCTTGAAAAGGCAATTTGACCAAGCTGAGACAACAAGATTAAACCGCTTGTAAAGTAGCCTCATCTTGGACTGCTCCAAGGACCAGCATTGCTCATAGCTTGATCTAGATGCCCCCCGACCTGTCTGTTGCTGCAAGGCAGGACCCCTGTGCCCTGCAGGAGGCCTGGGAGGTTGGGGTTGCTTTCCCAGGCGCCAGTGCCATGGGGACACTCCCCAGCTGCAGATGGGGTTTTTGGTGTCCTTCTGCATCGTTATGGCTCTTCTGCCAGCACCAGGCACAGGGAGAAGTTGAAGAGCTCTTCCCAGACCTCTTAGTTCATGTTTCCCTTCTGATTTATTAATATCAGCTTGGATTTTAATTTGCGGAAAAGGTGTACCTCAGTAGTACCCACAATCACATTTTCTGCTAAAGTCTTCAGATGTGACCTAGAAACCTTATCAGAGAGCACTGGGCAGAGCGCCTGCTTAGCAAAACTCACCGCAGCTATATCTGAGTGCTGCCATTTGCAGGATGTCTGAGCTGTGCCTCGGCTATTTCAGATGATATATATATTTAATCCATGGCAGCATATTAGCAGATCAGACTTAGATTAATCAGGCTGAAGATAACTTTTGGACCTTTTCCACAACTAGGTCAGAGATAAATAACGTAGATATCGTTCTGTGCTCCAACACCAGCAAACACTGGGTAGCAGGTGAAATTTTCAGGGATATCAGCCAAAGAAATACTGTAATAAGATTAAGGGAAGCAAAGTGAAAGGGGGGTGTGTGTATCTGCATGTGTGTGCACAAATGCAATTCAAGCTTTTCGATTTGCAGAAACCATTAATTTCCAGTGAAATGTTCTCTGCTGTTATAGCAGCAAATATGCAAATTTCCTTTATGTTAAAATATCCTCTATTTCCTTAGTGTCATAAAATCAGTCCTGCCCACTGATACTAATACAGAAAGCTACAGCTAGAATAACAACGTACCTGTTCAAAACCAAGGAAAACTCCCTGCATGTCAGGAACGGGCCTTAGGTTTTGAGGCTTGGTGATGCCTGGAATAAGTCAGCAAAAATGTGGGAATTAGTTCCTTTAAAAATAGAGTAGGTCACATTTAGGATGTCTAATGTAAAATGTGGCTGTGGGTATTAATGGGGCACTTCTCTTCTGCAAATTAAAAACCAAGCTAATGTTAATAAATCAAAAGAAACGTTAAAATGCTCTTTAGCCTCTACCCGTGTCCCTTGGAAAAGGCCTCTGAAGCACTATTATACACACAGATTTTGATGAGAGGAAAATTTGATTGAAATTCTAAATTATGTTTAGCAAATTCTTCATTTTTGTGCTCACTTACTGCACTTGCAACACCAGAAGGGTCAGTGATGAAACCTCTCATTACAGGAATTCAAGGAAACAAAGTCACTGGGCTCCGAAGTGAAAAGCAAATGTGCCATAACAACAGACGGCTGAGATGCAGGCTGAGATCTTGCTCATATTGAAGCTTTCACCATCACCTTGTAATGGCCCGGATTACATCCAAGGTCAGCATAAAAGTTTCTCTTGGGTTTTACTTCAGCTACTATAAGAAAAAGAAACCTCAAGAAAAAGGTGCTTTTTTTTGCTTTGCTCCTTTCATGGGTTAGTGGAAAAGTCTGATATTCTTCCAAGCACAGAACGTGCTTTCAGGGCCCTATTACAATGAATGCAACACATATGGAAGGGGAACCCAATTTTCCTGCGGCAGGCAGCTCTCTCAGTTCTTGTTTTTTAAGTTAATGGCTCAGGAGCAGCCTTGCTCTTCACCCCTCCTCTGAAGAGCATCTTTGGCAACCCCTGTCAGGAGCCGCACTGATGATGTCCCACATCTCTCCCAGAGAACAGAGTTCATTAGCTTATTACAGGAAAAATGCACTCACTCTCCTTTTCTAAAGGTTAATTAGCTCATCATAGACATTTGTCCATGCTGTTCTTGTTGGTCTCCCCCAAAGCAGCCATGCGCATCTCCCCTTCGCCCTCTAAGCAATGGCTAAGAGGGCATCTTTAACCAGACAGTGGCAGGCTTCTTCATTTCCAGGCTCTCATGCCTCTTCGTAACATCTCTGCCTGACAATGCAGAGGTGGTAGTGTCTCCAGTGTGAAATAAATGACTAGTACTCTCATTTTCTCACTGGAAATCCCTGCTAAAGACTCCAGTTCCACATGCAACATTACAATTTCTTCCTGTTTGGAGTACATGCCCTATCAAGTGTTTTGCAGTAGGGTCTTCATTTTTATTAGCAGGATTGCACCCAGCAGACAACACTGAAGATATTCTGTAAATATATATTTTAGACTTGACTCTTCTTTCATGAGTTCTCCCCCTTCCTGTTAGTCTGATCTGGGGTGGTTTCTGCTCTTGGCTCCACCACTGTCCTGCTCTGTGGCCGTTACTGGGCCACTTGCCATCCCTGGCGGTCGCCTTTCCCCATTGCCCTTGGCTGGTCCTACTCAGGGGCCCTGTGTTGGCCACAGTGGGCTGTCATCTCAGGCCAGGCTTGCAGAGCAGCCCAAGATGGTGTCTGCATTGGCTGGCTCATTCCCACATCTCCCCACTGCCAGCACCCTTGAGCTCCCCCTCTTCTTGCACTGGCCCTTGTGCTCTTCAAGTCCCTCACTGCACTCTTCTGGCACCTGGGTCAGGAAAAAACAGGCAATGCCCAGGCTACTGTGGGGACACATCCTCGCACGAGGGTCTTCAGCACTGCTGCAAATAGCAGTAATAGATTGGATTTAGTTTCTGTTGCTTGCATTTCTCTTTTTGGACTAGAAGGAAAACAGGGAAGATGTTTTTTGAGTGCTGCAGTGTTTCTCAAACTATTTCTGCAGCCACAGTTGCAACACCATTGAACATCTTGGGGGTGGGATAGGCTGAATGTGCTGGTAAAGAGGTCTCTGAGCAGCACTGGAGCCAAGTTCAGCATCCACAACACGTTCAGCTTCAGGATGTGCTGCAGACCTGACCTGGGAGCCTCAGAAGGCTTTCTGGACAGTATGTCCCAGGTTTGGGCTCTCAGGGGGGTCAGGAAAGGCACCCTTGCACACGTGATCCTTCTCCTACACCACGTCCCAGTGGTGCATCCTCCTTTCTCTGCTCTCGTCTTTCCACTTGGGAACTTTGGGGCACTGTGTAATGACCATCAAAGCTATTTTTCAAAGGCACATCCAGATTGCTGTGCTCTGGGGACCCTGTGCAGCAGGCAAAGAGGACTTGCAGCTGAGCGAATGGAATTCTCCAGGAGCTAAGGGGTAAAGGTTGGATTTCCAGACATGACCAGCCACGGGCCTGATCCTGCTGCTGTGATGTCAAGGGTAGCACTCTTAGGAGTCACCTTAGGGAAAATGGATTCGTGCCAAAGCAAAGGGAAGGTGAAAATCTGAGAATCCTTCAACCCCTCTGTGTAAATGCACTTTCACTAAGCACTCTTAAGGAATATATTCCCCCTGTGCGCCCTCAGGGGTCTTCCTGTTTTTCCTGGGCAGTGGAAAGAGGAGCAATGCATCCAGCTGCCATCTCCCTGGCATGGCATACTCTGTCTGCCAGCCCCAGCAATAGCAACCCACTCTGCTGAAAGTCAGATTCAGGTCTTATAGTAAGCTGAAAAAGCTGGTTTTGAATCAGTTATACAGCTGTTCAGATGACTGGAGAGTATTTTATATAATTTGTCCCAGTAAAATCGTAGTTTTTAGCAGAAGTGAAATGCTGTCAGGATCCCCAGAATTCACTGCTTTTTTATTAATATTGCCTCACAGGGTTTCTCCATAGCAAAGACATTAATTTACCGTGCTTGTTTCAGCGGGAACTTAAAGAACTGAGTGTATGCATTTCACAAAATCAGTTTTTCTAATTATTATCTGAGATGCTTATTTTGACTCAAGTTTCTATTCCTCCTTAGAGGATACTGATGAGAGCTAATCCACTCTGAGTGTTTTCCCTCCCAGATTATTTCTGCTGCTTAGCTTTGGAAACTTATCCTTCATTAGGGACTGATCTAGAAGCTATTGAAGTCAATGAAGCACTTTTTTTTTTTTTCTTTTTTCCTTCTGATTTCAGTGAGCACTGCATTGGAATTGGAAGTAAATTGGCTAGATGCATTTGTCTGGAACTGATGAGACTGCTCTTGTTCTGCAGCTTAGCCCTAAATGTTATGACATTTCACATTTGCCATGCAAAAATAGGAAAAGTATCTTCAAATGGCATAAATATCTTCTTTTTTCTCTTCCTGTCAAACCAGAGAAGATTAGTTTTTAAAGTAAAATCTGTAAGGGACATTTATGGAGAAAGCATGACTTTGCTCAGATTATTCTCCTAGGCAAGAGTTCCTCTAGGCAGCCCTGCTTTTGGTTTTCTAGTTTTCCAAAACATTGTAAGACATGAACTTCTATGTCAAAAAGCATTACAATAAATTACTTTGAAAGTCTGGCAGAAACTTATTTTTCACAGACACTATATTATAGATAATGAAAATGAATAGATTCATTAAAATTATTTTCATACTATTGTGTAATCCAAATCTCATCCTACAGCTTTTGTTTCTTTGTTCCTTGCTGTGTCCTAATTTTAAAGGAATAAGGATTAGAAAACTGTGCATATACTCTTTATGCCCACACATCAAATATATTTATTTCTGTATTTAGAAGTATATTTCTAAATATAGAACTGTCAATATTATACTGGGGCGGATCTTTTGAATAAGTTCATGAAAAGTGACTTCCAGGTGATGCAGAAGCCTGTTGCTAGCCAAAGATACCCGTTCAGCCCAGTGAGAGCCCTTTTTGGGAAATGCCAGTGCCTGCGATTTCAAAGATTAGTTCCAGGTTCCTCTACAATGCTTTCAGTAAGGTAAACTATGTAAGGCTGTAAGTTTTGGCTGGCGCCTCACCTTTGGTCAGCAGCTCATGTGCCACTAACGTCAATGACAGGTTTGCATAAAGCTGAAGGGCTGTAGCAGTTCAGCCTGCAGTAGATGAACATTATTTTTCCATCAGCTCTTTCCTGTTGCCTTCAGCATCTCATGCTGGGGAAGAAGGGGAGCAGAGTGAGAAAGTCTCAATGCCTGTGGATGAATGGGATTGGGCCTGACTCCTCACCTCTGTAGGACAAGAAAAAATCTGACCCCAGAAGCATCATGTATCCTGGAGTTGTCCCCCAGCAGTTATGAATTGCCAGTATGTCATATTGGAGACTCCAAAAGCCTTTATTGCTACACCGCCTGTTGCCTATGATTCAGTACATCACAAGGCTCTCACCTCATCAGGCTCTGTGGCCTGAAAAAATAGGGAGAAAAAGAAACAGGAAAGAGGAACAAAAAGAGATCTGTCATCTCATATTGCACTTTTTTTCACTTTCCTCCTATTGCAACAAGGTTTTTCTTAAAGATCTGGTTTAGCGATTAGGCTTTATCATAGCACATAACAGCATCTATCTGGTGAGAGATGGCTAAACCTTTCTCCTCAAGTACTGAACCACTCAGGTCCAGCCTGTAACAACAGGATGCCAACAACCTGACCAGATGTCGCATCCTTAAAGACATGCTTAAAGCTTTTTAAGCTTTCATGATAAATTAGAAGTCATTATAATTGTTTTCTAGCTAAATGCAAGTAGTTTAAATGCCCTAGGGCTTCGTTTTAGCTTACCAGCTAGAATTGTAACCTGCAGGTTTTCCAATACATCTAGCAGCTCTTCAGAATTAACCCAAGGTCTCTTTCCTTCCATCCTGCTGTGTCTCCTGCTTCATGAAGGCTGTTTGTCCAGGACTTATTTTCTAAGCCATTCTTTTTCCTCTTGCAATAATCTCTTGAAGTGAAACTGCTTCACTATTTAATTCTGCTACTTCTCTGAGTAAGAGGTGGCCAGTATTTGAGTCTTGTTTCTCTGATAACCCTACTGAGCGTTTGTTTAGGAAAGTCATGTCCTTCTGTTAAGTCCTGCTACCCTTGTTATTTGACTTTTTATCTGCAGGCAGTTTCTCAGCCAGTATACATCCTCCTGGTGCCAGCCATGTTCTTTGAGGAAAGGTTCTTTGATACCTGTCTGGTATCAAACCATCTCTGTGTGAGATGGTTCACAGGCCACTGACCAGCATGCCAAGAACTCTTCTGTATCATGTGGCCATTCCTAATTCCCATGCTTGGTGGGCCTTGTCCATTTGCATGCATCATTTATGCCCAAAATTTAGTCAGATAATTTCAAGATTCACAACTAATTGCCATGTAGCTACAAATTCTGTCTGTCTTCAAAAAGAGAGAGACCTGTAAGGATTTTGTGCACAGATCACTCCCATGACTGGACCTAAGTTTATATACGAGGCAACTGTGGAGCAATCTTACCATGCATGCTGTCAGCACACCGCAAATCTGATCAGCAGAATATCTTTTAGCAAACTATTTAGCCAATGCTAATAACCAAGCACTGCAAAGCATGCAGGTGAGTTTGTGATGTGGATGCTGGAGGCAGACCAGCTTCACCTCAAAAAGGGATGTACAAACATCCATCAGCTGAGCATAGCTTTGCACTCCTATTGCAGTGGGCTGCGGTCATATGGGGGAGCTATGAGCAATAGGGTCTGACACTCATTGGCAACACACCTGTGCTCTGAGGATCAACGTTAATCCTGGCATTACACCTTCATTTAAAGTTTCTGGAACAAGGGGCTGGTAAAAGTGAGCTCTGAATGCTTATGTACCAATGAAGGCCTCTAACTTCCCATGCAAACACAGCTTACAGCTGGGTATCCTCACCCTGCTGGAGCTCGTGGGACTAGGATTACACTGAGGTTATCCTCAACTGCATTATCCATAAATCAAATACTGTTCCACTGTAAAAAGGAATTAAAGGAAATACTATGCTAGAAAAGTTACAAATATTATCATAGCTAAATTTGGGTCAAAAGCTTATTTTGCAAAGCAGAATAGTTTGGACAGTTGTCTCGAGTTCTCACTTTAACTTCTGGTTTCTCCTTCTGGGGCTGTCAGTCACATCTGGATCCACGGTCTCAAGGAGAAGAAGATGACTGTTGCCACTTCTGTCACAGGTGTAAGGGTCAGGAGAGCCTACAGAGCTGAGGAGGGTATGGGGAGATAAAATGCACAACTGGCTTTTTAGCTTTAATTTACGTGACTGTTTGGGAATCAGCCTGGTCAAGATCTGTAGATGCCCCTCCCAGTCCTGGGAGAGGGGCAAAGCCTGGTCGTTACAGGCAGCTGTGCAGGAAGGGACAGGGGCGTGGGCACGGACACACACACACAAGTACAGGTTCAGCCAGGCTGTGGTACATGTATCCACAATCTCTCAGGAGAAGCTGGTCCAGGAGTCAAAGCCGAGTGAGAAATGTTGCAGGTACAGTATGTCTCTGTACCACATCTCACGAGGGGAAGGGGAAAAAATGTCTATGCTGTGCAGCTACAGGGTCTGTATTTTGGCCTCTCAAGGGAAGGGCAGCGAACTGGATGCAGTTTTTAAATTATCGGTCGTTACGACGCCTATGTGAGGCACCTGACATAGGCCATCTCAGCACGTCCTTCAGCTCACCAAAGTGGCGAAGCTGTAAGAAAGTCAGGAGAAAGTTTAGGATACCCCCAAGCCAGGCACAGCACGTGTGAAGCTGAGGTGTGCTTCTCACTGTGCACGGATGCTGTGAGCAGGGAGCGGCGTGCCTCTTCCCCCACGCCTGGCTCTGCAAATGCAAATGTTCTGTAAATGCTCCTGTCATATCCCAGCCACATTTCTGACACAGTCCTTGACGTACTCCCAGGGGCTGCAACAGCCCCTTTGCTGCAGAATAGATAGCAACATTTGGTGTGCTAAGCCAGGTCAACAGAAGGTTGCTTTTCACCCTCTTTCTGCTGATAGAGTGGTGGAAGAGCTGGGCCCTGGTGCGAACAGCCCTTCTGCTGCAAATGAAGAAAAGAGTGAAGGAATGTTAGTACCACATTTAGCTTTATTGAAATTGAACAAATACCTTTTTTTAATAAACCCTTTTACAGCACGTGTAAAATTTTAATGTTTGATTCATCTTATGTTACAGGTTGTCATCTTCTGTGTAAGCAAAAATACCATCTTTTTTTTTTTTTTATTTTCTACTTTAAAACATGTAGCAAGGATTTGAATAACGCAGATCTGGCACCAAAAGGTAACAGGTTCTGAAAATCACAGTACAGTTTTAAAATTCTTAGGTTAATTGATGATATTTAAAATGATAGCCACTTTGAGTAAAGATATAAATTAGAGGTCTGTAAACAAGTTGTGTTTACCTATAGAGCTATTGATTGCAGCTACAATGAGAGCAGTAATAGAAACTCAATGCTAAACTGAGCTACACCTTTGAGGAAACAAATTCTTACTAAGTAGTGTGGTACAGGGTAGCACAATAGGTAAAATACAGTTTGGCACCTCAAGTTGCATGTAAAATCAGCAGAAATAAAATGAAGTAAGTAAGTGCACTGTCTTCCAACAAAAATAAACCGGGCAGTTTCACTGGTTTTGGAGTGTCAACTATCAAATAAATCACACAACACACAAGTTCAACCCCAAAATTACAATTCTAGTAAAGCAAGATAATATTAAAATGCACACCCACAAGGATAGTAAAGTATAAATCTTTTTTTTTTTTTTTTTTCTTTTTTTCCTCTCCCCTGTCAGTAGAAATAATTTACGACCCACAAAAGGACTCCTTGGTGAAACCACTAACTACAGACATGGTCATGGAATGTAGCTCAGTAGACTTGTTTCAAATAGAAAGGCAACATTATCCTGAAAAAGTTTGGTCCTCTTATAACTCACTGTACTGTAGCCACCACAGTCTCTTGGTAGATATTTTAGGAGAATTGTTTTTTTTCTGATTCTCTTTTGTTTTGAAAGATAATATCTTGGTGATAAAGTTGGGTAAAATTTGGCCCCACTTACAGATGTCTGATCAATGCTGAATCTGGAAGAACAACACTGAGAGTACACAGGGGGAACCTTTATTGACTGGTCTCATGGCATATTTTTTCATGCAATCACTTTTCCGTCTATACTTCTTTTCCTCTTTGTTCATTTTTTTCTTCAGTGTCCTTGCGGGGGGGAAGAAACCCTTAGTCCAAATGACAGAAAGACATTTCACTGTTTATTTACATGTGGATCACTTTGGCTAAGAAGTCCTGGCAAACTAGAGTTGCCTATTTCTTGTGAATGTCCTCATGCCGTATAATTTTGTATGTAATCCAGTAAAAGATGTTGAAAATGAGGAACGCGAGTGGGAATGCAGCACGGGATATTGTATCAATCCTTTTTGCACGGTCAACAAACTTCTTTTTGATGGAATCTGAATCCTTTGGCAGTGCCGGAGGTGGGTTGGGTGGAGTAGCCTTGACTGCTGTGCCGTCTTTGACTTGGAGACAGTGACCCATGCCATAGCCACTGAAATTGAATCGACTCTCACGAGCAACTTCATCTTCCTGGGGGATAAAGAAGACAAATAAGAGACACAATCACCTGTCTATCAAGCATGCCATATACTTGAGTAGTTGAGGTGCACCCCTCCAAAGCACCTAAGCAAATTAGCTGGTTAAGCTACGATACAAAGTCCAGGTTTCAAAGACAAGCAAGCAATTAAAACTCACATAAAAATACATGGAAATTAGGTGACTGCCAGTGTTTGTGAATCAGAGCTTTAATTTCTCTAGCTATGACTAAATCAACTACCCTGGGCAGCAGGCTGCATCCCAACTCTGTAAGGAAGAGATCTGACTCAGGTTTCTCATCGCTGTCCTTGGGCTTGCTGTGGGGAGGAAACATGGCCATGTTGGTAGCAGAGAGTCTACTCCAGCCACGTTGAATTGAATGACCCAGAGATCCAGGGGCCCAAGCTCCTGCCAGTGTGTATCCATGGCTCAATCTAACTGCAGCCTTGCACCTCTGTCTCTGATCTACGAAACAAGGATAGGTCACGGTCCCTCCTTGCTCACAGGAGTGCTTTGACAATCAATACTTCAAAGTGCACTGGGCACTTGGATTTAGTGTTAACCAGGGGTTAGGTGCAATAGCGCAAGCTCATATAGCACCATCTTGCAGAAATCCATTCTCTCTCTTGTCTGAGTGGGTAATATTTGGTTTTGGAGAGGTGAGTACCTACCACTGAACTTTATCACCATGTAACTGTGTGATGAAAGGTTTGTGACTGTGCTGGTAAATTCTCACTGCCGTTTCTCCTGTCTGATAGCACAATAATACACAAGTTAACAGTTATTGGCAGCCCTCCATGGAGAATTCAAAACCAACAAACAAGAAACTCTATTCTTTTTCATTCCAGCAGGGATGAATTGTAGGTCCAGCAGCTGGCCCTAGTTAAAGACCACCTCTTCAACTGACAAATACTTCATTGTTGACTTAAAATGATTGCTTCTTGGGCTCACAAGGAGCCCACTCCCTCACAGGGAATACTCCCTCATATCTCTCAATAAACCACAGCCTTCTGATCTTAACAGAGAATCAGAGACTGCAAGAAAAACCATCACAGCAGCAAGATATTGAATAAGGAGTACATTTGCTGAACTTGGGGGTGGGAAGGGAGGATAATTTACACCTATTCAGAATGTAAATCACTGCTCCTTCACAGAAGCACCTCTTTCAATAATGACATTTTTCTCTCCCCCCTGCTCCAGCATTGGAATTGAATATATCACCAGACTTGCTCTCCTTACCTTGGAGCTGACACGCAAATGTAAATAACCAGTAGTGTGATCCAAGGCTACCAAAAGAGAAATAGTTGCTCTGACTGCTTATGACATTGAGTGTCCATGGAAGGAGGATAGGCAGTAAACAGCGCTTTGGAGCCCCTGTCACTTCAGCCTGAGGACTATTCCACAGTGTACCCATGAGCAGGTAGAAAATTGTGGTATTGCAAGGCTGTTTGAGCACTTACCCAGGGTTTATATCCCTTTCATTTCAAAAGCTCACCATCATTAAGAAAAAGAAGCATGGTCCTCTCCTTTTTCAATTTTATTTATTCACAGTTTTCAGTCCCTCTTGAAAACTCTGAAATTTTGCTTGTCCTAGTGATTATAAATATGTAAAGTATTTTAAAGATGAACCCACTGAGACCTAAGTTCTCGATAGGCTTATAGGCAAGGCTTCTCTTGCATGACTTAATAACATCACAAAGTCCCCCAATAATACAGGGAGCTCCCTTCCTCACAGCGCTTTCCTTTTTACTGAGTTTGAAGGATAAAATGCATGCCCAGGACACAAGAGGTGATTAAAAAGGGTAACAGATTTTCAGCAGCTGTGTTGCCATATGTACTTCATTAATTTTTTAAAAAATTAATTTCTGTTACTCGTGAGGGATCTGTGGGAGGAAAGAAAATGTACTGAGCTCAAGACAGGACTTGGAGAGTCCCAGCTTCCACTGTGCCTTGCTGGGTCACAGCTTTGTCCCATGGGGCTGAGCAATTCGTCTTCAATGTCACAGCCCTGCTTTTGAGCTAATACTGTTGTACCTCGAGTGGGATGCCATCTGAGATTAGGGACAGGGATGTTTAAAACACATTCTTTCAGGTCTTCAGCACCCAACCTTTAGCTGTAAGGAACCACTCATTTCCCAATGGGGTTTAGAGCCCTGCTTTTTCCCCCACAGACAGTTGGCTGTGCCACTTCTTTCTCACAAAACCCAGAGGGAAGTGTGCCCAGTCCCCATGCTAGTTTTTTATTTAGGACTGCAGTAGATGCTGATTCACCCTGGATACAAGAGGTACAGTATTCACCTGGGGTATGAGGAGCATGTGCTTGGTTTCCTTCTCTGCTTGAGTAGACTTGAATCTCCTTCTCCCTGATAAATCTCTGGATCAGTTTGTTACCTGTTCTCTCAACATGGAGCTGTTTGCTGGTTGCAAAAAAGTGTGTGTTTATGTAGCTTTTTTTTAAACTTCATCAGAAAAACTTTTTTCAAAGACTAAATAATTAATTAAGATAATGACTCTGGGTTTCTACCCTGCCACTTGTTTCTATGTTTGATATTACACTCTTACAAAAACTTAGCGCTAGAGACACCTAAGCGGTAGCTGCTGTTGTCATCTAAGTGCCACTGCAAGCAAGGAAAGCCGCAGTCCTTACAGCCCCACCTCTAGTCCTGGAGGTGCCACAGCTCCATAACCACCACATCATTTTCAGCAGTAAAATCCCCCAGGAGCCAAAGGGTCTTTGCAGTCTGGCATCTGCCTGCCCTCTGAGCGCTGCCAGCAGCTGCAGTCTCACAAGCAAGTCCTGACCCCATCAGAGCTCTCCCACCTGACTGGACATCACCTGAAAGACCTTGGGGTGGTGAGGTCTCTGCCCTCTCCAATGAAATTGGCCAATAGTGTTGAAAATTAACAATGAAACCCTGCAGAGATCGAGACCCACATGTCTGTGCTAGGAGGATACTTTTCCCATGAGACTGCAGTCAGGCATGTGTCCTATTGGCTCCCTGGGCCCTTAAACCAGTTCTACCCAAAATGACACAGCAGGGACAGAAAGGCTTCCTCCCTGCTGCTGAAGGGGGCTGGGAGTCAATCCAAGTGCTGGAACTTCATTGTCCACTCTGCTTGTGGGTTAGCTCACTCTGGCGTGGACCATGCCGACGAGCTTTCTCTGAGATGAGCCTGCTCCACTGGGGACTAACACTACGCACTGTGGTTGTGAGCCATGTGGTGATAGCCGGCCTCAGGAACAATAAAATCCCCAATATGATCTACTTTAGCAGTATGGATGTAGTCAAAAAAACTGTCTGTAAAACACCATAATCTTATGGCAAAGCTACAATTTGACATTTCAGGTGATCTTCCAACATTCTATTACATATAAAGGAATTTGGGGAATAGTCACAGAGAAAGAAAACCAAATTTAGATCCTTTGACAAAGCAAACCCTATTTTTTCATGCTTCAATATGTGAGATGAAGAACTGACCTCAATCGCCTTCCTTTAACATAGTGGATATGTCTTCCTTTAACCTACAGCCTTGGTGAACTACTGGACAACCTACCTAGGGTACCCTCTGATGTGGCTGTAGAGTCACTCTTCATTCTCAAGGTCATATTCAGTTCACACCGTCTGACATACCCTACCATGGAGACTCATCCAAAGACAGTCTTCAATCTGTGCTGTACACCAGCTTAGTCAATGGTAAAACAGTGCAAATGACTTTGCAAACAGTTCTATCATTATTTTAATCAGATAACACATAAAACTTGCATTCATTTTAAACCAGACATGATCTCACTTGCTTAGATCCCAGGCTATTTATGTTTTTACAGATTTTAAAACCAAAATCAAAGAGAAGATGGAAGCCACTGGACACCAGCTGGAGTGGCAGAATCCACTGCCACTGAAGTCATTGACTTTATCCTTCTAAAGGGATGTGAAGTTAGTCTTGCCTAATACATAGTTGTAACTCAATCTGACCTTGATAAAGACTTGGGGAAAAGGGTCACAAGCTAGGATGAGAAACAGAAAAGAAATAAATAGCAAGATGAAAGTGGTGTTTTGCTGGTTTCCTTTCAGATGTTCACACTCCTGAGTATTTTAGAAGAATTATCATTTGAAAACTAATTACATTTCCTGAGATTTGGGAAAATGCTTTCTACAAATGCTTTTTCAACAACATACCGTATTATTTTATGGTGTCGTACTGAACATGCTTAGGTGTTGGCTATAAGCAATTTTCATCAAAGAAGAAAAAAATTTTTTTCTCAATTTTTAATTTCCCTTTATGAATTTAATCATTGTCTGTGCTTTACAAAGTAATGAAATTAGATTCTCTTGACTTGACTTTACAGTAGGCAACATGTAAATCGGCGGTTTATGTTTCTGACATGGTTTTCTTTCTTCATCTTCCATCTTTGTAAAGCTTTTATTTCTACTCCTTCAGGTCTAGAATGTAAGTCATACTACCAACTTCACAACAAAGCAATCAGGAATGGGAAAAACACTTTAGAAAATCTGGGCCTTTCACTGCCTTGCACGCAAAGCTTTCTGTACGACGCATTCTGAAGAAGTGCTTTGTCCTGACCACTATTAAATGCTTATTGTCAACATTGACTCAGTTTTAACAATGAGGAAAATGAGAGAGAGGCTGGCTTCAAACAGTGGATTTAATTTACTCTCTGATGTGATTTATTCATTTAATTTTGCTGCTCTTTTTCCAACATATGGTGGGCAAACGATTTAAAAGACTATCTGGTTTAATTAAATTTCAAGGACATAGGAGATTAATTTTAGGTATAGGGTAGAGAACATCAGGGAAATTTTCCTTTTGGCATTCATAAGCACAAAGTTAGAGAACCACAGTAAATTCAGACTTGAATGCAAAATGGAATCAATAGGAATTAGACACCAAAATAGCTTTGGAGACTTCATTCCTAAATCATCTTTACGATTTTGAGACACCTCCCATCTCTCAGTACTTTACGTAATTCACGGTGTTGTTTTGCAAAGACAGTCATGCTCACATGGTTTCAGGTGTCAGGAGTCATTGAGTATGTGGATGAAGGTAGTTCAGCTGAGAAGCATGCTTCAACTTTCAAGTCCTCTTTGGTTCCCATAAGCATAGCGGCGTTCACCCCTTTTCCACCTCTCTTAACACTGATCGTCCTGCTCACTGAGGTTTGTTTTTTCTCTCATTTGGACACTTATGCCTTATAAAATCTAAGTTAACCAGACCTTGTATTATAAATAGCACCGACTTTTTAATTTATGGAAGAGAAATTGGTCATTGTTGTCTTCAGTAAGGGTTTCCAATGGACAAATTTAGGTTTGTTTTAGAAAGCTGTGTTTAATAATATCTCCTATCCCCAATAAACAGCAGAAAAATCTCTGAAGCATGAGTGATTTACTTATTCTGTAAGAACAGCAAGTGAACTGTTGTTAATACAATAATGAAATGGTAGTTAATGTGGCTTTGCCCTCTTCAAGTAGGAATTGAGCGTTATCCAGCTGAAAGAGTAACATAATTTAAACATGTTGTGGAGCAAAACATTTTTGTGGTTTGAAATATCTTTTAAATGGAATCTAAATTTTTCAAGGATTACTTTAATAATAAAGATTATACAGTCAGTAAGGGTGATCGGTTTGCTACCAAAAAAAAAGATTTTCCTTTTTCTTTAGAAAAGTAAGGCTTCCTTCTCTCAATTTTGCAAACACAGTTAATGTAAATTTCTTATTCAACTTAATGTTTTATATATAATATATTTAATATTTTAATTTTGGGGGAGGGAGGGAGAACCAGATGAACTGCTGTTTTGCACAGCATCATAAATGTTACGATAGAGTTACAGCTCCTAAGTAACAGCAGATCTATTCCTGACACAGTGTCTTGGTTTCCCTTTGTATTAAATGAAAGTAATGCCTTAAAATATCCAGACCCAGTGATCTGTGAGTATCCTATAGACATCATCTGCCTGGATATTAAATCATCTCATGACAGTGAAGTCTGGAGACTTGACTGCTCTTGGATAACTCTTCTGCCAGTCTCTCTCTGATGAAAGCAGAGTTGGCCAGTTTATCAGGGGGAACGGCACATTAGTCTGTTTTACATCAGCCAAATACAAGTTAGTGACCTAGATTTGAAGGATAATCTGCTCTGACCAGAAATCTGTTAGATACAGGGCAACTAATTTCTGCTCATGCTGTCTGCATGCAAGGCTGAGCAAACTGCAAAGCTAGTGTTTAAATATGTGACTATTTCAGCTAGAACGTGGAATAGTAGTTAATGGGCACATCAAAGCAAAATAATGTAAAGCAAGACTATATTTGCTGAAATTTTAGAACCTCAAAAACCTAAACCACTGAGGGTAACATACCTAAAATTCAGATTTCTCCCTTTCTCTTGCTCTCTGCAAAACATCTGCCCCAGGAGACATGAGACGGGGGACAAGCAGACTCTCTCACCTGCCTTCTGTTGGCAGCATTGAAGCCCCAGCCTCAGACTTCAGCGTTCTCCTGCCTTGAAACCTGCTGCAGGGCCAACACCGCCTGGCAAGTCCCATCCTGGGACAAGGACGCATGCTGCCCTGGCTGTGTGACAGGCTTGGGGAACCTGCCACCGCAGCACATGGGGCAGCCAAGCTCACGGCCCTGAGTTGTGGACTCTGAGCGCCTGCTCCTCCAGGATTTTTCCCATTAGGTTCTCTGATGCTTTTCTCCAAGCAGATTTAAATATTTTGCGGAAGATAATTTTTATTGCACCTTTGGGAAATTTCTCACAGGTCTCTGCCTCAGCTGTAATCATCTTAGATCCATTTATTAGAGCACCCCTGTGCCCTGACCGTGGCATCTCAGAGTACCTCATTTGTTAAACAGTCAAAATTAAAAAAAATAGAAAAAAGATTATATGTGCGTACAGGGCCCATAAATGGCACTCGTGATTTGATTCATGCAGATTACCCTCTAGAACAAAGTATTGCTGGGGATTTTTTCAGGCTCGTGTTTTGATTCTCTCAGCTCCACCAGTTTTTGGGGCCAATCTGCAGCCCAGCCCACAGCAGGCCAGGGACAGTGGACGCTGTCCTCCCCGCTTGGGCCAGGGCTGGGGACAAAGCACTGGGACCTGTGGCATCTGTGCCTCTCACTGGGCACTGGCTGTCTCCTGCTCGGTGCATGGAAGAGGGAGGGGAAGGGGAAGAGGAAAAAGAAGGGGAAGGGGAAGGGGAAAGGGAAGGGGAAGGGAGAGGGGAAGGGGAAGAGGAAGAGGAAAGGGAAAGGGAAGGGGAAGGGGAAGGGGAAGGAGGAGGGGAAGAGGAAAGAGAAGGGGAAGGGGAAGGGGAAGGGGAAGGGGCTTTTTTCCTCTCTGTTGATGGATTCTCTCCTTCAAGCCATTTGCTACAACAAACACCCAGAACAAACCCCAACAAATGCAGAGGGAGATTACCAGAGCTCTCTCAGACAGACTTCATGCATTTAATTTATGCAAATACCACACAAACCGAATTAAATATTGCAAATTATATTAATAATTTAAATTCTGTACCTAAATATAGTCAAGAATATCTGAATAATCTTGAAGTGTTCGCATGCAAATTTTATAAGTTTTGTGTGGGTTTTTTTTTTCCTGAGGAGACAAGCCAACTGATAAATAAACGCCTTCCTTTTCCAATTATCAGTTCTTAATACCAGACTTCCAATAAATAGTGTTTTGGGGTCGGTTTTCTTTCCTTATCTTCTATTACACAAATTATCCTTTCTGGCTTTGCATACCATTTAGTTCTTGTTGTTAGCCAAGATCTCAGTCTGGATTTCTCTAGCTGTTTTTACATAGCTCTGAAGCGTGATTGGGTTAAACAAAGTATTTGCCAGCTATCTGCACTTCAAACTTGTTTCTAAAATTAAATTGTTGCATCTTAGAAGCATCTTGACTGTTTGAATGTATTAGAAATTTACTACACAAATAGACTTCTGTATTTTCATTTTGATTTGCTTCTATGAGGGTCGCTCTATAAAACTCTGATTTTATTTATTCACAGCAAAATAAATATTCATCGTAAGGTAAAAATCAATGGCACTCAATGCTATAGCAACTTGATAGTGCAATCTTTACACAGAGTTGTTAGGGGTTTTTTTCTCATCTGGTGAGTAATACATCCACAAATCCTACAAGGTCATTGGAAGTATGCATACAACAGGAATGGAATAAGATTTCATTTAAAATGGATTTGCTAGTTTTTCTTTTACTGTATTACACACACGCACATAAATATACACACTCACACAGTCTGTATGCACCCACACATGTAGATATGTGTACATACATATACATGTGGGCATCTCCTTAATTTAGTCATCTAATGCCTTTTGCATTCCCGAAAGGCATTTGTTAGTGGGAAGTCTACCTAGTGAGAATTTTTGTATTCCAGCTTAAGGTTAGGAGCTCTCCTCTGAGAATTTATCAAACTGCAAACTCCATTTTGAATAACTTCTCAAAATGCTAACTTTTCTGCTAGCTTTTCCCCTTCAGATGGAAATGCGGTTCCGAGGAGCAAGGATGCAGAACACATGGGCAAGGGTCATTAAACCATCCCAATCCTCTCTGCCCATGAGCAGGCTCTCTGGTGGGGTGCTGGCAACTCTCCAGGAGATCATCTGCCCAGGCCAGTAGCTAAGCAACAGAGCTGCTGGTGATGGACTTTTATTACTTCGCAAAACTGATTAAAGGAAAACCTGAAACAATAAATTTAACAGTATGTAAGAAAAGTCAGTACTGAGAGGTACAGGCAGATGAAACGCAGAAGCATGGCTATAGCAGCGGAAAAGGTATTCTTGGGAGAGGATCTCAGACTCTCATCCGAACTCAGGTTCTGCTCAAGAATATCAAGGAAAATAGAAGAAGAAATGTCTGATTAATTTATCTAGAGGAGAGAACACAAGAAAAACACCAAAATAAAGGGTTGCTATGCCAGCAGCCTTCCTGAAGTACACATGTTGTATGTTTCATCTTTTATGTGTCCTGGAGTAATTCTAAATCAATGTTAGCAGTGCTGGAGCTCTGGAGAAGCCTGTCCTTGGGTATACTGAAGAGGTCAGGACTCACTTTGAGGGTCTATGACCACCCGACCTTGAGGTCCTACTTTTGTGAGGGGATAACACCTGGGGAAGGATTGTGTTCTGAAAATATGCCAATAAGCCAGAGAATGAAGCAGTGCAGGAGTCCCCTGAGACAAAGAGAGACCTGGCAGCACGGGTTTCTACTTCACTGGACATCCAACAACAGCTCCATGAGTACGAGGCAGGAGCACTCTACCAGAATCAGACAAGATGATGGGTTTGGGGGCAGCCTAAATACTGCACAATAGGATATCACACACACTGTGCATTTATAATGAGAGGGCATTAGCCTGATTTGTTTGTCCTCCGAGGTGGAAACATGAATGGGGTCTTAAAACCAGCAAGGTGAAACACAGGCAGATTGATTAAGGAAATGGTATTCAATAGCCGCTCTTGGTCCTTTTGCTTCCCTGTCTCCTTCTCTCTGCACCCGTGTCTTCTCTTCGTGACTCCTTTTCCACCTTTTTCTACCACACATTTTGCCTCACTAATTCCCAGTTCTGCTCTTGCCTACCTCCTCTTTAATGCTTTCATCCTTACTGATTTCCAAATATGTGACCTCAGCCTTCTGCTTGCAAAATTCAGTTCCTTCCTCAAGCCCTACCTGCTCTTGCCCCTTTCTGCTCTTTGCAGCCGAATTGTCTTCCTCCAAAGAAAGGACAAATCATAAAAGTAGAGCTCCACCTTGCCAAGTCTACCTTTGAACTGAGAGGTGTTATTCTATCTTTTAAGAATAACCAGGAAATAGTTTATTTTTTTTAAATGAAAACTTTCCATGTTTGGATATCCATCAGAGCTCCTAATTGCTCAGAGAGTTTCCAGTACCACAAAGCATTTTGAAATGTATTGCTTGTCATTTGCACTACTGTTCATGACATACAGCATGCCCTGTTCCTGGCACAGAAAGCTGAAGATTGCCGAGTGCGTTGGCCCATGGAGCAGTCTGTGCCTTTGTTCTGACTGCCCAGAACGTGCAACACGAACCATTTGGAGGCCTTGGAAAATGAACAGTGAGGGCTGCAAAACCAGCAAGTGGGGTTTTGTTTTTATTCTAAGTTTAAAGCTCAGCAAAAAGAGTTGGTTTTTGTGCATAGTACATGTTGTTCTGGTCTACCGAAAACAGAGTAACATGGTAGTATATGCAAATAGTAATAGATTAAAGATTTGGCATGCTCTAGAATACTCCAATAACATGTCCAATCACAGCAGTACCATCTGCTTTTCCTTATATGTGCTAAATTTATAACACTGTGCTAGTTTCTACATTAGTTTACACACCACCTTCAGGAAACTATACTTAACAGATAAGCAATATTTGGGCTTTGTGACTTATCTTTAGCAAACAGTTAGTAAATGTCTCTCCAATTACTCTCAGCTCTCTTCTTAGAGACAGGAATTTAGAAATCAATAACATTGATTATGTACTCTTTTTATCCCTGAAGAAATGGTAATGACTTGCAATTCAAATGTTATTTCCCTAAGTTTTTGCTCATGCTAGAATTTTGACAGATGAAAAGGTGACCAGACTTTCACCTGGAGCTTGGACACCAGTAAAACATAAGAACCCTGGTATTGCACAGCTGAATTAAAATAAACCCCTTCTGTATGGAGTGGAAATTTTACCATATTGCTAACTACCTTCTCTTCAGGTGGTGTTCAATTTGACATTACAGAGAATACCACCTTACTGATCAACGTCATAAACAAACCTACAAAACACATGGATATGTTCTCCCTGTAACTTGGAAAGAACACAAAAGTAATGGAAGAAGACCCATGGAGTCTGCACAATATTGACAATATCCCCCTCCTCACGCTTGCTCACTGACACTCTGAAGCACAGGAAGACAGAAGACCAGGCAAGGAAAGGCTCCTTTGGATGACCATCTGGGGTTTCTATGAGTCTCTTGCCCTGTTGGCTTCATGACTGGATGGTTTATTGATGATCCTGGAGCTCACTTTCAGTGTCTCTGCATGACACTGCACTGAATGATTTCTCCCCACAGGATGAAAGGCTGAGTTATTCCTTCTTTGGGTCTGAGGCGAGCAGGTATTTCAAAGCGCGAGACTGTTGAACCATCACCTGAGGGGACAGCTGTCTAGAGGATATTTTAAACGTGTTTGACACATTTAAATAGATGGTTTCAACTTGCCAGTCTTGGAATAGCTCCTAAAATAAACGTCAATATAAAGAATAAGGCAATTTGTTTTGAATGATTAAGAGAATCTGGCTCATATATCCAAGGTGTGACAATTCCAATCACATCTTCATTTCAATTTACAGGAAAGAAATAAACTAGGCTTCATTATTGTTCATACTGCTGGTGCTATATATTTGACATGATAATCTACAGTATTAGTCAGCAAATTGACTCACTGGACTGCCCTTGATCATATGCTCCATTTTCTGCTCAGCAGGGCCCTCTCTAACAGCTATATATAACTAGGGAGAAAAAAAAAAGTGGCAGTTCTCTCTTAGATCATTATAAGATGATGTTGCATTCAGTTTTCCTGTTGCTTCAAAGGTTATAAATGATGTGATCTTTTCGCCATCAGAGATAATATATGGCTGCTGTTTGTCTGACTTGTCAACTCCTCACACAGAAATCCAATACTCCCCACTTGTCACATATTCATTTCAGATGTGTGTTCTCTTGCAGGGCCCAAAATGAAATAGTCACTGTATTCCTATCTGTCAGTTTTCAAGTCTTGCCTTGTGTGGTCCTTCCTTGTCAAACCACAGTTGTCACATCAACAACCCACATGAGTACTTGCAGCGAACGTAAAATCTCCTGATTGTAACTAAAATTCTGCATGCTTTTCTATTAAATAAAGGAAATCATCATGCATCTTAATCTGTGGCTCTGCTCTTCTGCCACTGTTTTTTAAATGTCTGATTACTGAGCTAATTGCTCAGGCAGGTTGTTTTTAGACTGCATCATGCATTTATGGGTTTTATATCACTGTCAAAATAAGTATTGGATTAATCTGGGCTCCCCATCTATGTGTTGAAAAATTGTTTCCTCAGTCCAGACAGAAGTTAAAATTAGGACTAACCTCTAAAAGTGGCTATAGGGTGAAGGGCAGTTCTCAGTGCTAAGAAAGGATGAGAGCACAGACTCAGAAAGCAGACAGCTCAGTAGGAGATTGGCACAAGTTACAAAATACAAACTTGTGTAGCTGTATTTTAGCAGCATATCTGCAGCTGTAACCTGTGCTGCTGCAGAATGAAGAGGAACCAAAGAGCCTTAGGATAGAAAAAGCCTATTGCTACTCCTATCCAGAAGGGTAAATAATTGTTCAGAGACTTTTTTACTGACCTTTGTTTCAGGAGTACTTGCAAGTCAAGGAGAATTACGGGGTGTAAATCAGAAATACTCAACTGCAGGTCAGCACATCCACAAAGAGATATAATTCAGCTCACAGTCTCCCTGAGGAACAACCCCTCACAAATCTCTCTTAAACTCGTTCCTGATATATTGGGAACATTACAGAAGAAACTGTTTAAGATCACTAATTAATATTTTCAGCAACTGTAAATCTCCCAGTGTACTGCTTGGTGCTGGCTCTGACAGCTGGCTTTCAAGAGCTCTTCTGTTCCTGTTCCCTGCCATCCTACGATTCTGTGTGTGTAGTTTGAAGAACAGAATAGAAATCAATAACGATCCAGGCCAAACAGCTTTCTCTACGTTGTAATGCTTTAAACATCCAAAGAGGCTAAAGTCTAAGCCTCTTTGCTGCGAAGCTTCGAAAGCTGCTGGCAGAAAAGATCCCCAGATTCACATGAATTCGGTACCAAATCCTAAGACATCTTCACTTTGATATGGAAGGCAAGAGGGGAGGACTTGTGGGAAAAGAAAGGTCAAAATTCACATCCCACCATGGCATGCCGATTACCCCTGGGGCACCCCTGTACCCCCGGGGTACAGCGCTTTGGGAGCGCAGGCATCTGCCTCAGGCTAAGGCAGCCCGCAGCTCACACAAGAGATAAGGTGTGGTACACCCCCCAAAATACTTTTCTATCTCCCCCCTGATGAATAAGACCCCACTGCAGGAGAACTAGGTTCTTGTTTCACAGCTGAAGGAGGTATATATTTGACAGAATCATAAAAGTCACGTTAGGCAGCAAGGAACATATAACAGTGACAGAAAAAAAAGTGAAACTCTGAGAACACTGACTGCGATGCCACATGGAATAAAACCATCTATTAGCCTCACATGGGGTTCAAAAAATATTCAGGAAATTACAGCTGTTAGGTTCAAACACAGCATCTGATGAAAAAAATCCGTTGTGATATAAGCCTGTTATTCAACCCCAGCTATGCAAATATCCACAAGATAACTCACCAAAGGGAAAAGCAGTAACAGAACAAAGAAGGGTGACAAAATCATCGGTCTTCACATGTCAAAAAGCAAAATTCAAATAGATTATTTTTACAACAAAATAACACAGGATAAGCCACAAGGGAAAGTGAACAAAGATCAAAGAGCAAATACGAGACAGACAACACAAACAGGCATCCCCAGTATCTAGGAGTAATAGAAGAACAGGAGCATACAGCACCAGAGCATCTTAAAAGAGCTGTCGTGTATTTGGGGAAAAACATCCCTTGTGCAAACTTGAAAAAAAAAAAGAGTATTTACAGCTAGGGAGCAAGACATTTTCTCTACCTGCAAAAAGCTACCCTCTCTGGACTTTTTATTACTCTTTCCTCACACGTCTGTTTGGTCCCTATGAAAAAGTATAGTTTATATCTCCACTGCATGAACATCCAGCACAGGTAACAATAAGGGCATAATAATAAAAGACCAACCCATTAGCGAAAAATACAGAACCGACTCCACCGAAGTTCATGACAGCCAAATCTAGGACATCTCCAAAATAAGGAACAAAATGGCAGTGCTCAAAAACATTTAAAAAAAGAACTGCAACTGCTAGCTAATCAATTGCTTTTATGTAAGATCTGAAGTTGACGTGAAAGGTGAAGATTTGGAACAGCAGCACTGACTTAGTGCTTCATGATATTACTTTTTTTTAACGGTGGGAGCAAATAATCTTGTTTTCCTCCATTGTTTTTGCTTCCTTGTTTGCATGGACTGAAGGATCCCCAGCCACCACCTGAGAGATCTGGAATGGCAGGACGAAGTTGGCTCATGCTAAGTCCTTAAACATGCTAAATTTGTTCCTGCTCTTGTTTATGTAACTGTATAAAGAAAAATACCTCAGGTCAGGAAAGAAAACTGGCATAACTAGCTCTCCTCCTTTCTCTTTTAACCCTGCTCTCCTTGCAGGCACAGTCACTGAACTCAGTATCGCTTTGTTCATGACAAATACCGACTGAACCCTGTGAATATGCATTACAAGTTGCAAACCCATTAGTCATCCTGTTTGCTTTCATCTAATATACAGCTTTGGTTATTTTTATTTCTTGATTAACCTCGCACAAGACACTCCTCCACTTCCAACACCCTTTTCACTCCCGACGTGCACTCCTGGAGGCTCCAGTGGTCATATGTACTCCTAGTCCCAAAAATGTTGAGGAGCTAATATGAACAACTCATAGCAAGATTAAGAAAAGTGTTTTAAGAATTTATAAATCATCACATTGAACTGACTGCTCTATCCATAAATAGTAAAGGCTACTCATCACAAAAATACCGCCTCTGGCTTAGAAAGTCCTTGAGCCGCAAACTCCTGGAGCCCAGGAGGATGCATCGAGGACGTATTGCTGTCACAGAGAGCTTCCTGTGCCAGGCAGAGCCCTGGCCTAACAAGAGACAGCCTTCTTGAGGTTTATCTTCTCCAGATGGAGCTTCCCACAGCAAAGAGATGCAGGCAGTTACTGAACAGCTGCCCCATGAATTTCAAAGCTACACTGGCTACTTAACTTCTATGTTTGGATAATGACCAGAAGAAATGTTCCTACCAAGTCCCTTTGCCTTCTGACTAAAATGCAGCATGTTTAGCTTAAACAGGTGACAAGTTCATTTTGCTTAAGTTGTAAACCTGAAAACAAGGATCTAAAGCCAATATTATACCTTTCTGTAGGCATTACTAAAACAATAATTTACAAGCATTTTTTTAAATCTATAATAAATATCTATTATTTCTGATAGGAATCCAGTTTTATGGGGTCTGTGACGAGAAATGTGACTATTGCTAGGTAGAAAGGTTAAGCTGAAAACAAATGCTACATGAAGAACACATCGACTAGGCTGAAAAGCCACAAAACAGATTTTTCAAACTGGGTAGGAACAGCAACTAAGCTCACGCTTGTTAGGAAAGGGTTAAAAAGTAATTTTAAAAAGCTATATAGAGCCATAATTTTGAAGGTAGCCAATAAATCAAGAAACAACTAATCCTCTAGTTTTGCTAGGGAAACCATTACTAGAAATATTGGTGAGGCTACCTGGAGTGAGACATGTGATACCCAAACGTAAAAGACTCAGAGAGAGAACTAGAATTAATAAATTCAGAAAAGCTGAAGCCCAGGCATGGCAGGACATGCCAGCATATGAAAACCTGGGAGAAACTGTCAATTACCAGGTAGATAGCACAAAAGAAATCCAAAAGAAATAGTGACCTATGTGGGAAATACAGTGTAAAGCTAATGTAGGGAGAATAATATCTAAAATATGTTACGCCTCCTTTGCTTTTTCATCTTAGACACACACACACACACACACACACATACATGCACAAATACCCAAGGAGGGACCTGTCTGATGGAAGATTAGCTGACATTATGGTCTAATAAGGAAACTGCAGTTGAATAGCTGCATAATTTGCCACTGCTCCTCTGTAAAGGTTGGGGCAAGAACTTGCAGAACTTGCAAGAAAGGTAACTGTCTTCTGCAAGAGCCACTGGGAGGTTATAGGAAATACCTATATAGTCTATTGGTAGGGCTGGAAAGTTATTGAGCAAGAGCACAAAGTGATTTTCGGAAGACTTGAGTATCCATTCATTGGTGTAAATATCTGCAAACACAAGAAAGTCCCCCAAATTTCTCATGGGAAGTCCCATGAGAGCGGCAGGGTCACCAGCCTTTCAAAGTTAGGACAGTTTACTTACACAGTATAAGCACCCATGCTGCACATGCAATGAAACACATGGGACCAGACAAATACATCTTAATTCACCTAACTAGATATGTAATGGTGAAAAAAGAGTATTAGGACCTTGTATGTCTTCCAGACAGAAGACACCAAGGGATCTAAAAGAGCATCCTGTGATGCACAAGTTCTCTCTATCTCACCAACCTGTAGTGGCATCAGACTTGACTAGACTTGCTATAATTTCCATGGCCTGCCATGCTCAGCACAGAAAAAAGCCTACAAGATGAAAATTCTGCAGATGGGGCACATGAGGAGACTCAGTGTCTGGTTCTACGCTGTGCTTTGCAAAACCTGAAGACTGTGAATGTGGTAAAACCCTTTGGGTTTTTTTCATAAATATCTGTCATACAGCTCTTTCCTGTCAATTTGACAACAGAAACAAACCATATTAGAAAAATGAGCCCTCCTTGGAAGTGAAGGAGAAAGCTGGCATAAGTCAACAGACAACAGATAGATTAATTTCTCAGAAAGTTTGTGCTAGAGAGTATCAGGGCTGCTGCATGCAGGCACCTGTACGACTTTACATCCTGAAGAGGAAATGCACAACTTGCTTTCCTAGAATGGCATGCAAGATCTCACATTTGTGCAACTCAGATAATCTCTAATGAACAGGGTTAGTGATCTCCATTCTTAATTAGTTATTCTTTTGACAGATGAAGATTACAGAGCACCTGAAGGCAAGTCTCTACCACCAGCAGGCTTTGGAAGGCTTAACAGAAAAATGAATGAGTCGGTCACAGGCAGAGCACTTCCACATGGTTAGCAAAAAGAGTTATTGCAGAAAACTACACGGAGAACCGCTTGAAGAGACTGAGGTGAGGCGAGAAAACAAAGGCATCATGTCTCCTAGGAGTCTTGTCATGATAGCACAGAGGAATTAAAACCTTGGCACCCTGGTAAAATAACTTGGACTTATGCAAGTGGATTATATATATGTGTGCGTACCAATGCACGCACAGCATCTGTGTGAGAAATTACATACACAGGTGAGAAGTTAAATGATTTGAAGAGCTATGCTATCACTCAGAGAGAAGTTACAGGCTTGATGCAGAAATTTGCAGGTAGGATTCTGGACTTCTGTTACTGCATGTGTTTAGGCAACCACAGTAGCCTTTTGTGACCTTTCCAATCTGTTTATCCAAGAGCTGAAAACACTCTGGCACACTCAGTATGCCAGATATATTCAACCAGCCACTGGAAAACTGAGCTTTCCAATAGTAAGTCCTTCTTGACATTGATCCTGCTGTAGTAAAGAAGTGTTGTGTGGGAAGAGCCAGGGCTGTGCCAGCTCTGAGATGCCGTGGGGAGAGTCCAGTCACAAGAGCAGAAGTGGGTAAATTTTTAGTGACCTGGGGCTGGCCTTGGCAAGGAGTTTTCAGATGCTCCCAACTTGAAATGGGTCTTTGTGAGGATTCTGGGAAGACTCAGCAACAAGCACTCAGAATATGCGGAGCTTCAACGTGTTTATTCCTTCCCGTGTAACTATATCTAGCCCCCTCCTCCTGTTGTGGCAAAGAAAATCTCCTTCCCCACCTATCCATCTACTCCCAGTTGGCCAATTGCTTCTTTTGTGCAAGGTAGATTAGTGTTATTACAAAAAAAACCCCCAAACCCACCACAACAAAAAAACCACCCCCAAAAAACAGGCAGCAAGAGAAATACCCAAGTACGGATATCCATATTTACAGTAAACAGCATCTTGCTCTAGCAGTGGATCAAGTGAAATAAACATGTCTGATCATTAAATCAAGCTAAATATGTCAGAATCAGGCTCTGACTGATCAGTTCGCCATAAGCAATGGCTGTTAACTTGAACAGAAATGACTAAACAATGTTGTTTTCCCTCTGGAAAAAAGATAGATAAACAAATGGCTTCAACACCACTTTTTTAGAGGTACTATAAAAACTGGATTTTACTGGAACCCATGAAGTTTTTCAGACCTTGAGACAGCATGAGGTTTCAACACTCTAGTTAATACAATTTGGTTTTGCACAATGTCATTTGGACAACATCATTACAGAATGCTTCACAATTAATTACATTCAAATAGCAGCTTCTATCCCCTGTGGAGAACGGGATTAATTGGGTCAGATGTAAATACGCATTTCATGGATCCTACTGAACACTTGCCCATCTCACCAATTTACCATGTAATTTGATACAACTGGTGTACTATGCTCTGGAGATGCACAGGGTGAGCACAGTTGCAAGTCAGGGTAGAAATACACAGATACGACAGTGCTGGTATTCGCCTGCATTATGCTTGGCTCTAACTGCGCGACCCTTTCATTCTCTTGCAGAAATACTGATTTATATTTTTCACGCTGAAATACTCTGCTGTTGAAAACGAAGCTTGGGACAGAACTCAGAACTGATATGAAGCATCGTGACGGACCCCTGGCAATGTGGGATCAGAAACTGTTCTCCTCCCACGTGTTTTCACATTGGAACGAGGACCTGGCCGTCACTGCAGTGAGAAACCCTGAGACCAGGGCCTTAGTGGGTCCTGACTCCGGGCAGGGAAAGAGTAAAGATAAGCTACCTACAGGGAAAGAACAGAGGAGCCAACTTTGGGGCAAAGTAGTTTCCTTGACCCCTTGTGCAGCCTAAGCCTAAATCTTGGGACTGCAATGGCTTTTCACTCTCTTTCTGGAGTCTTGGGGAGGGGCAATTTAGGTTAAACATACTCCTCCTGAAGTCCCATTTCTTCTTTTTTTAATCATGAAACACATATTCGACTGGCTTTTTTCCATGAAATAAGGCAGGCCAAAACACATCCAGTGAAAGAATAACCATTTTCTAAATAATCTGGAAAACAAAAGCTTGTGCCTATGGCAGGTGGTTCTTGAAAAGCTACTTCTTGTTGCTTTAAAGCATCAAAAATAAGAGCACTGTTTCCTGACTCTTTCTAGCTTCCTCTGCCCTATTTTCTGTTTGCACTCTCCCCTAGGTATAATAAAAAATGAGACATTTGCACCTAGCTGGAGAGTACCTTTCATGAGCTGGAAAACTGCAGAGTTCATTTCTGGCGTGTTTCCTGCTGTTCATGAGTAACTACCAGGACAAACTCACTCGAGTGAAGTGCAAACTTCAGTCCCCAAAGCTTGTCAGTTCAGAGCTGATCTTTTCAGCCACTGCATGTGCAGGGTAGGTACAAGAGAGGTCTCAGAGTTTCTAAAGCAAAGTAACACTACCGAGCAAACAAAAAAAACCTTTATCGAATACTCCTTCTGGCTTTTCCACTCCTACCTGTCCCACGTGGTGCAGCATACAGTCATTTTGTTGTCCCAGATCTGAAATATTGTAATATTACTGTTCTGTAGCCCCTTTAAACTTAGCTTTACAGTGCCTATATCCTGTTCATATCTTATTTAACGTTAAGGAGTAATTTGCTAAAGTATTTGCAAGCTGGCCAACGTGAGTCATTATACTGTATCAGGTCCTACTTGCTGCTTTGGTGCCATGCCTGGTCCCTAGAGTTTGATTATCTGTCCCCTGCTCCCACTGAGTACTCCGTGTTGCACCACTCTGATCATTGCAGTGGATATAAAGATTCACCGTTCTGCAGCCTTACCAACTCCCCATCAGTTCTCCACTTCTCTGGTTTCCAACTCCTCTAGACTAGGCATTTTTTCTCTGTCCTCCATTTTTTTTTTTTCCAGAACTATGTATTTTGTTTTCCTGATTTTGTTCTCCTGGCTTTGCCTCTCCTCTGGTCTGGATTCCGTTACTTCAGGTTGCACACTTGTACTCTACCAGCTTTAGTTAATGCTTAGATATTTGGGACTTGATATTTGGCGGTCTTTCTCAGGAACTGGTATTACATAAATTACTCTGCCTTTGATTACAGAGTGTTTAATGTACCCAAATTTTTCTTTGGTTTTCAGAGTTCTCTCCCTTGAAACGTAACTATCCTTTTTCTCTTCTGTTTCTTGGTTTGGGGTGAAAAATCCACCCCATATAGTCCACCATCTTATTATGTCTGAGGCTGTAAAACACATGAAACACAGATACTTGTTTTCAGTTTTTTACCTTCCCTCCTCTAATAAGGGAGGGAAAAGCTTCCATTTCATTTTTCGCAACACTTGTAAACAGTCCCTTATAAAAAAGAATTTCTCTCTTCCACTGTTTCTTTGTCTGTGTTTGCTTTTCACCGGAAAATCTGCATTTCCAGTAAGCTTAGTCTGTCCACCTGGACAGACTGCTGTTACTAGGTTTTTGATCCATTGCTTGGATACCACCACCACGGCTGACCTGCTTCTATTCCTACAAGTTCCTCTTTCTTTGGGGACTCCTGTCTCTCTTTAGACTTGTGCCTAGAGCTAAGACTAAGGATTGATATCCAGATGTTTTTCCAGTTTGAAATGATGCTTTTGTTTAAATGTTTAAACTCACTGTAGTAAGTCCATTTAATAAACAATAAAGATACTTTGACTGATGTTAACTAGGGCCATTCCTAGCCTATTCGTGCTCACAGTAAAATGACAGACAAGGACATTCGGATGAAGTCACAAGGTGGCATGGCAACATGTTGAAATGTATCGTGCTTATTATTTAACTGGTTCTGTCCAGTCTTATGCGGGACTAACTTCAAGCTAAATGATCATTTTTTGTGTATTTATCTTCTGTTGGATTTTTTCTGTGCAATTACATTGTGCTAATGCAATTGCCCTGGAGAAAGAAAAGTAACTGCAATGTCTTGAGGGTGTTTATCTACAGCAGAAGCTACGTGCTCTTTAATCTGTTAAGTAAGCAAGATGTGTGTGAGAGAGAAAGCCATTCAGACTCGGATTCCTAGTTTTTACAATGAAACTCGTGTGTCTGAGCTCGCCTGGTGAGTACCAAAAATAGCTCAGCAAAAAGGGCTTTCCTTGAGCGCTTCCATTATTCACATGATGTGGCACCTTACATAACATGAAGCGTGCACGTCATCCCACCGAGTGCGGTGCACATGGATGCTAGTGGGCAAAAATTTCCACCGGGGACAGTAGTACCAAGTGTTTTAAAGGCAAAGTCAGGCTGAAGGCGCTGATTTTTTTCAATGGGCGAGGCTAGAAAATCTTAGAAAACTGTTTGGGGGGTCTGACGGAGGGATTTCAGCATTATTAAAATGGCAGAGATGGCCTTTGAAAATCGCTGTTACTCAATGCGCACCTCTTCCCCTTTTTAAAGATGGAAACAGTGTATCATCTTGACAGTCACAGTGACTTTGTTTGGGCACTTGGGGTACCTGCCTTGCCACCTGCAGCCCCATCCAGAGACCAGCAGTTCTCTGATGCACTCGTCCAGGTGCTGCCATCTTTGGTTAGTGGAGTTATCCTTTGCTGCTGTAATCACTTAGTCTCAGTCCCAGCTCTTTCATTTGAAAACAACGTTTGTGCCTCCCTTTGCTAATCTGCATGCATGTGAACCCCCCTGGCTGCAGCACTGTTATTTGTATTGCTCTGTGTTCCCTGCACATGGGATTAAAGTCTGTCACAGCCTCCAGCTGCGTAGCTTTTCGTTCAAGCTATAAAGTATTGCTTTTAACACTAACGGTCCCAAACTTAACCCCTATTCTTGGTCACAGTGGTAACCATCAAACATATAATTTAGGAAGTCATCTCTGAGATGATGGTATGAATACTAGTGTACTGTGAGTCATTTTGACTACTGATCATATAACATAATAATTACTGTTTTCAAAAAGGGATGACTGAACCTGTGTAAACACAGTTCTGCTTCCCTGGAAACACATCATTCTGAAAAATAAGCAAATCTTGTTTGATTATTGCAAATCATATTTAAAAAAGAAGTTCCTTTCTTTCAGGTGATATGGCACTATGCAAACTTAGATTTTGATAGAATGAAACTGTACTACATCTTCAGTACCATCAGACTTACGGCTTCTGCAGCCTGTACTCTCTCTATGCATAAAGTAGTATCGTGATATATAATAAATAGGCAGCCATTTCTCTCAGCAGTGAAGTATTGCTACTGTTGGGTGTATTTCACTGTGAGCAGGAAGACTACACAAATCTTTAGGACAAGCATTAAATGCTTCCTCCAACAGAAACTGCACGGGGAAGGCAGACAGGTTGAAGCACTGATTGCCTGAGGATACAGGGATTTATTCTCTATGGAAGGCGGCAACAGGTCCTGATAGCGCAAACTGTTCTAATGCAATGACAAGTCAATGGTTCAGCTGTAAATACAATTTCTGGACCATCAACAACACAACCCAGACTTTCCTAGAGAAACATTAACCAGTCTGATCCTTGGCTTAAGAGATCTGATGGTCTCTTAAGGTGTCTTGTGCTTTCATGCAATGCTCTGAGGGTTGCAGCACTAAGAAGAACAAGACCCAGCAGAAGCAATAATGAAAGCAGTGACAGAGATATAGGCTTTCTTGTTTTGTAGGGCTAGCTGCTAAACCAAGAAATCCTGGTCAGGCATGGTTTGGCACCTATTTTTTCTCTCCCCAGATTAGCACTGGATGATGCAGTATAAATATTCAATCATCACCCTTCTTTTACACTGTCTCCTCTTGACTCTGTCACAATCACTTCCCTGTGACTTTTAGATTCGCATCCACCATAAACCCTAGTTCAGTGAGCAATACCTCAGCAAGTCAAGCTCCCTGCTTGTGAGGTTTCTTGTGGCACCACAGGCTACGTTGCTCTGTTCTCTGCACACCAATGTCCTTCTCTTGAGCAGAAAAGTACTGAGCTGCAGCTATGGTAGCGTTGGTCCAGAAACCTCCATCTCGGTATGTCTCCTCTGTTCACCTCTCAAGTGCACATTGCTTCTGTGGTGAGAGCTCTCCAGGGGAAATCAACGCCAGTGCAGCTCCAGCTCTTAGGGCTTTGCAGCAAAAGTACTGCAGTGACCTGGCTCCTCTGTGCACTGTCCTGGCTGTATATGTAATACACAATATTCAAAAGTAGAAGAGAAATTTCTGCAAGCGTTCCTTAGAGAGAGGGTAACTGAGCCTTACATGAACCTTAGCTGGATTACTAGCACTATGTGACTGATAAGACATGCAACACTGACTACTTGGACTGTTTTTGTAGTTGTATGGCATCAGCTTTCCAGTGACAGCATAGTAGTATTGCTCCTATCTTCTAGAGAGACCCTGAAATTTTTCTTTTTATGTTCAGTTTCATATATGTGTAAATATGATTATTTCTACAGTAGAAGGTATCCAGAAATGAAGGCTCTCTTCTACTGCTTGATATCGTAGCTCTGAAAGTGAACAATTTATTGCACTACAAACCCTCTATCCTAATTTTGCGGTGTAACGTGAACTGTGATTTTTGCTTTGATTTTGAAAGCTACTAATTCCCTTTACAGTGTACAAAATCCACTGAAATCATCTGCGTCTTATAATCACATAACTTTACAGAGCTGGATCAAAGTCACAGCTGGAGTACTGTGTCCAGTTCTGGGCTCCCCAGTTCAAGAAGGACAGGGAACTGCTGGAGCAAGTCCAGCGGAGAGCCACAAAGATGGTCAGGGGACTGGAGCACCTCTCTTATGAGGAAAGGCTGAGGGACCTGGGTTTGTTCAGCCTGCAGAAGAGAAGACTGAGGGGGGATCTTGTCACTGCTTACAAATATCTGAAGGGTGGGTGTCAAGTGGATGGGGCCAGACTCTTCTCAGTGGTGCCCAATGACAAGACAAGGGGCAATGGGCACAAATCATAGCACAGGAAGTTCCATCTGAACATGAGAAAAAAATTCTTTACTGTGAGGGTGACAGAGCGCGGGAACAGACTGCTCAGAGAGGTTGTGGAATCTCCTTCTCCAGAAATATTCAAAACCCGCCTGGATGCAGTCCTGTGCCCCCTGCCCTAGGTGAACCTGCTCAAGCAGGGGAGCTGGACGAGATGATCTCCAGAGGTCCCTTCCAACCCCTACCATTCTGTGATTCTGTGATTCTGTGAAAGTCGGAGGCCCATTACAGCTCAAAAGCTGCTCAGGCAATGTTTTTGTTCTGGGAAATCAGGTCCTGAGAGCTTTACATCCTGGTCCCATTTTATTTAAATGAATAAATGTCATTTCTCAGCCACCGGTACCAAGCAGTGAGCTGCACACTAAGCTCATTTCTCTCTCCATCACTGATTTTATTACCTCCACAACTCACCCGTAATCTGGATCTATCAGCTGCTATCATATTGCTTCAGGTCTGCTACACGTTATGCTGTGTAAAAGATTTCAGCTCCATGGCTCTTCTCCAAGCAAATAAAAAGAAACCAACAAAATACATTTTTTCATTCATAGATATTCATACTCCACTAAGCAGGGCTCAGGACATCACGAGGAGGAACACTGCAGGTTGATGGTTCAGGAATAAATATCATACCCATAAAAATGTATTTCATTATACATACCAAGTTTTGTTGGAATGCGCTCATCTGAAAGATGACACAATGTGGGATTTTCTGTCTCAAGGCATTTCCTATGCTCCTGTCCCCCCCATTCACCCTATATTTATACAGGACCAGGCTACCGAATACACATGCACTTTCCTTGGGAGGTTTGGAATGTAGGTGGCACAACCCAACCATGGAAAAAAGCGAGCATAAGGATGGGCCACAAGAATGTACAACATGAAACTGCTGTTCATGCTGGGGACAGTATTGTATATTTTGTGGGGACATCTAGCAAAGAGAATACAAGAGACTACTAGTGATGCCATCAAAATCATCCATTTTCCTGATTTATGACATCATTGCACATACTAAAACTCTCTCTTGCTTTCTCTTTCTCACTACAGTTTTACCCTCAAACTTGAATTGCCGATCTGATTCACTGTCCCGTAAGCTGATGACTCTTTGCTTCGCAAGCCATTCATGCGCCGCACGGACTCGACGCTTTCATTCCCAACAGTCATAGTCTGTGCCTGTCCCCAGAGTGTCAGCATAGATAGCAGCAGCAAAAATGAGAATATCACAGTAGTAACACAATGACACACATACACAACACGCAAAGAGAAGAATGGCTCAGTTAGAGAAGACCATCATGCAAAACAATGTGAATCACTTTCAAGGCAAAATAAACTGAGAAAATCGTGACAGACAAACTCAAGTAAAGAGATGCAGAAAACTCCTCCTAAAGACATGGCCTTAGTAACATTATTCCCTATTTTGAAATTCGTGCAACCAGATTCACAGGAAAAATGAAAGCAAGCCTGTGCAAATGGATAGGTGTCTCTTACTCCAGCAGAATATTTCCTTGTATTTAATTAGGGCATTACCCATTTTGCAAAGAATCCATGTACCGACTGGCTTAGGATAAACACAGGTCTTCTGGTGATTTGGTTTTAAATAACTTTCTTTCAGTAGTCACCAGAATAATCATTACCACAGTAGGTGAATGACCACTTCCATGGACCAAAACCTCGTAATTTTTGAGTGATGCCACTGGATACTGTTACTTACCAAGGGTGGCTTCTTGCCTACTTGTTGATCTCTAAAGAAGACACCGTATCCAAACCTGGAATTACAGATCCCATACAGCAGCTTCTGCTGCTGTCGTGCTGGTTTTGGAAACAAAGGCTTCCAGTGGCAGTGCATCTGGCATGTGTGCCTGCAGATGGGCAAACATTTCTGCTCTATCCTGTAATCTAATCTTAATGTGAATCTCAATTCACCTGACAATAATATTAAACCAGAGAACAGCACTGGATTGCTTCCCAGAGCATCCATTAAATATTACATTAGCTACAGAACATTTATTAGACAGACTTGTCAAAACACAAATGCCCTGTGCCATTGTTGTCATCCCTCTTGTAAAGGAAACCATTATTTGTGGCTTGAAGCACTTGTGCAGCTCAAGCAAATATTTACTTCACCTAGCAAATGCATACGTACAGCGTAAACCTAAATGTTTCTACTGATACTGAAAAACAGTGACATAGATACAGGAAGGATGAAGCCTTTATAGTTGTGGGAATGATCATACCTGGACTAAAATTCAATTTAATGTCTATTTTTGTCTTTTCATTTACCTAAGACAAAATCAGGAAAGGTGGACAGACTTCCTGAAAATATTTCTAGACTGACCTCTAGGTTAAAAACAAGCCTCTCTTCTACATTTCAGTCACCGGTATAAAATGATGTGATAACAATACTCACAAATAGTCCCTTTGCTGAAAATTTGAAGTTAGTGTCAGTAACAAACTGTGAAAGAGTAGAATGTAGAGAGGAAATTGTCCTAATCCTTCTCTTTTTTAAAGTGGCCATGTTTCCTGGTTTCAGCTAGGAAAGACACCAGTCACTGGTGGTTTAGAAGTGAGGGCAGAACTGCTGGTCACTCTGCAATGGGCTGCCCTAAGGAATCTCTCATTTTAGCATGACTAGCTAGGGTAGCACGAGAAAAGACAGGTCTCAAGTATGTGCTGATGTCAGCATGCCTGGATGATGTCAGGGAAATAATATTGGTACTCTATCTATGTTGTTGCCTCCAGCTGTTCCTTATCTGCTGGTGGGTGCCACATAATAGCATAATATTTGGGGATTAGAAGAAAAGCTAATTTCACAGGTTAAGGTACAGCTGCCTCAGAAATTGCAAGAAGAGAATAACATTCTTGGAATCAGTGTAAATTGACATTTATCAATAACTTCATAATAACTTCATAAACTGCAGATACACCCGATGGCCAGATTTCAGCTCTTTATCAAGGAGTAAATCACTCAAAAGGAAACTTTAGAATAAGACTGTCCTGCAAGGGCAAGAAGAACTGAGGGGAGAAATCAACTGCCCATCAGTGTGCTGTCAGGGCAGACTCAGTTACCCCAAGTCAAAAGCAGCTGTACCTTGTTTTGTCTTCTTTGCCTTCTTCGAAGCCTCAGAAACTCCTTGTGCTGCCGTGAAACAAAGTTGACTGCTGCATATTCCAATAATGCAGCAAAGACAAAGAGAAGGCACACGGCCATCCAGATGTCAATAGCTTTTACATAGGAGACCTACAAAGAAATAAGACACAGCATGTTACATTTCAAACTTCTTCATGAGCTGAAGATATTGATGTGAAAAAACAAACACATTTCTGCACAGCATGAGTTCCAGTTGTTCAATGAGGTAGATTTTTTTGTTGTTTTCTGTTTTGATTTGTTTGTTTATTGGATTATAACAAATAAATAATCCAACTATTAATGGAAATGTGTGTTGACAAAGAATACACAAATTATGAGCTACTGCCTTTAGGAAAAGAATCAGGATTAGTCTAACAAAATAGAAGTGCTCTTATAGTCACAATCACAGCTTATCAGAAAGAATACGAATGCAGGGCATGATACAATACCTATTGAAAAACAACTCTAGAAAGTTTATAGTTATCACCTTTTTCACCTTTTACGAACCAATTACCATATTGATCAATTAGCTATGTTTGGTATCCATAACCTCAAAGTAAACTCAGGGTACTGTATACTATTGCTTGATATGACTTTACTAATATATGTGTTATTAAATATTCAGTCCTAGTTGCATGACCTTTATCCAACAACTCTATAAGAAAAATAAATCTTAACAGATATTATCTACTACAAATACCCAAATACAAAATGCCTCTGTTCTAGTAAAAGCCTATTCTGATTTGAATTGACTGGTCCACAATAAAATCAGATGTATTACAGCACTGCAATGTCACAAGATTTTTATCATATTACCCACACAGTGGGCCAAATAGTACCCAATTAAAGAGCTACACACTATGCATATCAAAGGTACATTGTCCTCCATAGCTCTATTTTGTCTCTGCCTTTCTTTGTAGTCTTGCAGTTTTTAAGTAAAGATCTTCCGATTAGGCAACAGCAGGTTGTCCCTTTTGTTTATCAGGCATTACTTCCAGGTTGGAATTAAAATCATGTGACTTTTAATGTCTACAACGTACATGTGAGCTAGTTGCCTAAACTCCTTTGATATAAATAGATCAAGGAATGAAGAAGAACAGGCATATCTAGGATGCAATGCATCTGAATTGTTTTAGATGTATTCTTTGGGATGTGATGAATAACACTCAAATAGTGCTTCTTCACCTTCATGTCTGTAAAGAGGAGCTTAGAACCACTGTCTAAGCATAGACACACGGGGCTTTACTCAGTTGTCTAAGTAAAAGCACCATGTACTGCCACATTAGGTACCTAGCCTCCATTTGCTAATCCAGCGGAGCACAAATGGCCAGTATTATACTAACCAGTCCTCTGGAGATGTCTCAGATACCCAAGGTCACCCTTTGCCCATACTATTCAAAAGGACCTTGCTCTTATGGTCGTGGCTACCATTTCATGATGAAGGGAAGCACACCTATTTCAGTAGATTTTGCTCTTGTTTACCATGTGTTTGAATAGCATCACTTTTCAAACTATGTAGAACATTTTTTGTTAATGTCAAATGGAATATACTGCACTATATGCTCCAGCAAGCAATATGCGCAGAGGAACTGGTATTTAAATCATGGCAGAAAGGATACAGAGCTCCGTCCTGCAGATCCTGAACACTGAGCAGGACATTTCAGAGGAGCCAAATACTGTTATTCAGCCTGCATCATGGGAACATACATTTCTGTAGCGAAGGCTATACTCCAGCTGCATGCCGCCATGCCCACTGCAATGCCCGCAATACAACATGCACAGGCTGAGATGGAAGAGGAGGAGTTAGCAGGCTAAAGTGACACTATGGATCTATGCCTTTCAATTAGATACACAGCAGGTATGCATTTCTCTCTCCCACACATAAAAAAATCTTGCAAGCAGCTGTGAAACCCAGTGAAAACTTGACAGTGTCCCAGACACTCTGTGGCACAGGCTGAGGCGCAGGGAACCAAGTCACTGTAATCTCTGTAAAATGCAGCTGAGTTTAGACTGTTTGTTACCTTCCTTGAAGGGGCAGTTTGTTTTCCTTTACAAATGCCCTTTGGAGATGTATTAGACATGCACAAACAGCTGGACTGTGCTGCCAGAGACAGCACGATGCAGGGAGCTGAAACCACAAGAATCAGCATTTCTGACGGTGCAAATCCTGTCCTAGTGGGCTTAGAGCTGGGAGGGCAAAATAATAAAGGAAGCCCTGAGTTAGCCTTCCTGCCACTTACACAGTGATGCCATAAATGGCATCCACACAATTGCTGAGCCAGCTGGATTATTTTAACTCCAGCTTGCTGGGCTGGAATCAGAGCATCGCGATATACTTGGCAAGTATGTACTTTGTTTTATTGTTTTTCCATTGCCATACCATGGCACAGCTTTAAATGCAAAAACAGCACATTAAAAATAAATAAATGGAGAAGTCCTGCTGATCCCTTTTTTTTCAAATCACTTTATGTAATTTTATCTATGTATCCCTAGCATGTACAGAATTAAGCTGTTAAAAGCCTAAAAGCTCATGCAGTTTTCTGAAGTCAGACTTTTTTCTAGCCACCCCTGTGCATGGAAAATCACGTGGATCTATTACACCAAGCCTAGGAGGGCCTCACCTGGTACATGTTTCCAAAGAAGTCCTAAAGTGAGTGCCCAGATTTTAGACCAGCACTTTGGTGTCTAAAGCATGCACAACGCAAAGATTCAGTGTATTTTAGGGTCTCTGTCTGCTTTAGCTGACTTTAACCTGTGTCTTCCTTCAACTAGCAAATGGTCACATCTACCAGATCATAGACTGATCTGCAGCGGACCTCTCTCAACCACCCTTGCTGAAGCTGTTCCACTTTGTATGAAAACACTTAAAAATCCATTGGCTCGGGGACTGGGAACAGAGCCTCCCCTTCCTGGATGCAAGTCTTAAGCAGTGGAATATGAAGTCATTCTCTGTCTCTGTATCCCAAACACATGCAGGGATTGAGAAGGCCCTATCACGGAGTATTTCATGGTGCTTGAACAATTTCCTCAGCGAGATGAGCTCAGAAAGGATGTGAATTTGATCTGCACATTACAGGTGAGTGCTATAACCTCTTGCCTACCAGATGCTGTAACTTCTTACTGTGGTGTCTCACATATCAATGAAATGTCTTTTTCCAAGAGCTCCTCAGCCATTTCCCACTTATCTCCACAGGTAACTCTCCACTCAGCAGGGTCTAGTATGCATCTCATTCCTAGGTGCCTATTTCTCCTTTGCACTGTACAAGGAACCTTTCACATATAATTTTCAGTTAAAAATATTGCTGAGTCACACACTTGTAGGAGCTGGGGTCTGCAAAACCTGGTACTTTGTGATACCATAGGCACATCCATTGCTTTTGGAGGTTCTTCCATCAAACTCAAAAACAGTGTGACCAGCTATTTTTTCCCAGATCATAGTACAGCTTGAAAACTCATATGTTTGCTCAACTAAAAGGCTTACATCATCTGCTTTGGTAAGGACTCATCAAACAATACTGTAACATCTCCAGCTTCCTTAACTACCATGTCCATGCTCCATGCTCCATAGTCACTACTGTGTACATGTAGGACAGTATAGACCCTGATTTTTTTGGAGAAGGTTTTGTCTCACCTAACTTAAAGCATGTTATGTACATGTGTTTTTTTTAAACTAATGGCAAGAAATAAGCATTTTTAGGACAAAATGTATCTAAGTGGAAGGTAGATATCTACTTCTATTTACCCTGTATCTTTCTTTTCACGCAAATATTTCACCTCCATGAAATATCAACATTCTAAAACAAATTCATATCAGAAAATGCAAATGACTTTCCCAGTCCTAAACTCTCAGTCATTTTATACTATTCTGTTGCTGCAACACTCTCCAGTTAATTATCCTTCATGCTGTGCAATTTTAAAGGGTCATAGTCACTGTGCAATACCTTGATGGGTCAGGTCAATGGGACTTTTTATCTTAGTGGACAATACAGCATAAACCAGAAAGTGGTTTAGATTGCGCCATGTTTAAAATCTATTGTATTGATCACCTGGTGAGGAAATCTTCATGAAGTGTTCAGGAAGTAAAGCAACTGTCCATCACAGCTGGCTTTGGGACCTGTTCTTGAAGGGGGCTGCTTCTGCAGGGCAGGGAATGATAGTGAAGTCTTTCATCTTCCAGACGGTGGTAAATGTTTGTTTGCCTCTTCAAGACTTTAATGTCCATATCCTTTCCATAATGTACTTTGCAATGAAAAAGGTTAAGCTATCAGAGCTACTCGTCAGTTACTGGAAAATAAGCGCTCATAGCATGGGGCAGATTTCGACAGAAGACGGTTCATCGGTGAGTGCGTCCTGTGTAAGTTGTAGGTGTCCTTCATCAGCTCACGTGCTGCATTGCTAGGTGGCTTGGGAAGACAACCAGCCTGGCTGGTGACCTTCTTTCCTTTCGAGGTGAAATGGGGTTAAAATCAAGTCCCAAATGTCCCACACAGGAACCAAGCTACTACCCTCAGAGTAAAACACCTGTTCTGAGATAATGACAGAACTAATTTTGTTTGTTTGTTGGTTGAATGAAAAAATGACAATATTTGGTGAAGGTGAAACACATTTTTCCAGCTATTTTAATAAAACAACTCTAATTTTTTAATTGACACAAATATGTTGTTCAACTCTTTTTTTTTTTCTTTTTTTTTTCAGAAAAACCTACTTCATCTTCCACTTTTAAATGAAATGTGGGCAATTTTCAAAACAAAACAAGAAACAAGCAAGAAATATTTAATTTAAAAATCCTGAAACAAACTTTCCCACCCCCCCTCCATTATTCAGATTCCATCTGAAAGTATCCACCTAACTCAGCAGGGACTCACAAGTTGTTCCAGTCACCCAAAATTGCCTTTTTCAGTGAATAAACTATTCATCTAAAATTTTTTGCTCTATTTCTATCGCTGGTTCTGCCAAGTCATGTGATGCTAAACCTCCAACCCACTGCTGATGCAGAACTAAATGCCTACTGCATTCAAGCCAGGAAAAGTATTGAAACCATTTATGGTTTTTTTTTCCTTCAAAGATGAAGGAAAATCTTCTTCAAGTCTTTGAAGACGATGAGGGAGTTAAGGTATTTACAAAGATGGTCAGAGAGAGGCCCCTGGAGCAAGATGCTCCACACCTTCAGAGTGGGGCTGGCCCCCAAGAAACTGCAGGTATTATCCAATACTTTGTGAACCTCTGCAACACATGGCTAACAGCTGATTCAGATGATGCAGGACTGTGTTTATAGTACATCCTGCAGGATGCAGGTGGTGAAGGGAGCACAGAGCGTTAACTGCACAACAGAGACTGATATTTCTTTAAAGTACGTAACTGTATTCTATATGACACATTATAAAAAAAGTAAACTTGTGTTCCAGGTAAAGGAAAGCCATTCTAGAGGAGCAATAAAATATTTCTTTTTAGCATGGGCTGTGTCTATTTATACTTTATGCTCCTTCTTCTCAAACAGCATATTTCCACCTTTGAAAAATGTAATCCCACAAATACAGAATCAGTTATCAGATTGGTGAAGCCAAGGCTGCTTGTTTTTCCTTCCCGAGGCTATATGAAGTATTGGCATGTTCATCATGTGTCATTTTCTGCAATTATATGGTGTAGTTGCCTTGTATTTCCCATTCCTGACAATTCATTCTTTCTGTACAGGAAATTTAGACAGGATGTACCATTTTCACTTCAGAAGCCCTTGACTTCCTTGAAAATAGCATGATTATTTTTCAGACAAAAAAAAAAGATCTGAGCAATAGCTTAAAGCAGTTTTTCTAACCAAGCACATAACAGCTGAGAAAGGCTTGTGCTTTGGACAGATAATAGTGTTGGTTCTCAGCTTGGGAGCAACCTGGGTGATTTTGTTATGCATTGATAATGCAGGGATGGGCTGACCTCTGCTACTGGGAATGAAGTAACACTAATTGAAATTGTAGCCAGGATCAAAAGCCCACTTTTGCAAACAGGTAGTCACCTGTGTCTTGTATCACTTTTCACTAAGATGACAATAAAGTGGAAATGGCTCTTATACCTAGGCCAGGAGTTCAAGTCTAGCCTAGACCACCACAGAAATGGTTAACAAGATGGTAAAGATGGAAATGCCGAATTATTTGGAAACATGAGGTTCTGGTGACCCTCCCTAAGAAATGTGTTGAGTCCANTAATGAAGGGACTAGTTATTTCTGTCTGATTGTCTCTTTTCAGCCCCCTGCAGAAACAGATTTGGGGGAGAATCAAAACTGTGAAAGAGAGAGAGGGAAAAAAATGCAAGTTCCTCTGTTCATCATTGATTAGGACGTTGGCATCCACCAGGGCACTGCTGACTTTTCTCATTGCCCTGATCCTGAAAAACACTGGGTAAGAACAGGTCAGGGGACACCACCACTCCCACCAGTTCAGCCACATCCTCAACACTATATGGAAATAGGAAATTGTGTTTTTTGTCACTCTCCAGCCCGGTCGCCTCTCTCTGCCCTCTTGGTAAAAAAAGTCTGGCTTACCTGGCCATCAAAAATGTTCTCTGCAGTAGTGTTGCAGACCAAGAGGCAGCTAACCCCACCCCAACCCAATGTCACAGCCAGAGGGTGGTACAGTTTTGTCAGATCTCATACAAGCCAGTAAGACCTACAGTCTGTGCTTGAGCTGTCTTAGAAAGAGACCTGCAATACCAAGCATCAGCTTCTTGCCACTAATATTCTGCACATCTTTGCTATTTTCCTCGGTCCCATTTTCTATGTTTTGTCTTCTTCCGTCTTCAAGAAATTGGTCTTGAATAAGAGCTCACAACCATTTGACTAAGTTGTTTTCTTTTTTCCTTCAAAAACAACCAGATTTCTGATAAAGCTTTCTACAGTCAAAGGGAAAAACAATCCTCCTGTCCCCACAAAAAACTAGGACTCTCTGTGCACACAGACTCCCCACAGGTTACTACAGCATCTCAGTGTCCCACCAATTAATCCTTTGGGTTTGGCTTATGAATAAAGAAAGGCAGAAAAGCAAGCTTATGCTGGCAGAAATAAAATAAATAATACCAATATTGGTGACATTTCTTGTGTATGGACCAAATAAAATAATCAACAGATTGTTGGAGCCATGGTGATCCGTTTATGAAGGTGACATAAGGATTGATGTCCCTGCTCCAAGGAAGCAGCTTCTTATTGTTAAGTAATTGAAAGACATTTATCACACAGAAACACCCCCATATCCAGCTGAGATCAGTGCAAATTGAGAATTATATGTGGCTGCGTTAAGACATGGGTAAATAAATACACATAGAGGCAGCCTTTGTAGCTAGATGACAATATAAGTCTCGGGTCTCATTTACAGTAGAAGTTTCTGGCTCTTCCTTCCTAGTGAAATCAACAGGTAATATTTCTTTAATGTCATTAAATGCTCACTTGACTACTTGGACTCTAACTGGTAAATTCTTCAGTGGATGAGAGTGTGGGTAAAAACAATCACCAAGGAGAAAAAACTGAGAAAGATTAAAGAGGAGCCACCACACCATGATTGCATGATTGCTAGCAAGAACTGCTGGCAGGATTTTGAAACAATGATGTCATTAAGTTCCTAAACAGAGTAAAATGCTGGTACTTACCAAAGGAGCATCTATATTTAAGATTCATTTGAAATAAGAAGCCGATGTGGTATGTATCTGAGAACAGCCAGATGCCTACTTCTAAAATGCCAGCTTTTCTGCTGTGATTACAGTTTTCTGAAATGTTTTTTTGTTTGGGTTGGTTTTTTTTTTCAAACACAGCATTAACACAGGTTCAGAAAACCCTTTCCATTTCCTCTGTAGATCCAAAAGTGCCTCAGCCACCTCAGGTGAAAAGTAATCTTCATTCAGCTCAGTCGCAGCCATGCCAGATGCAGTTATTACCTCTGCCACCCGGTTAGGAAGAATTGCACCAAATTGTGTTATTCTCTGACCTTTGAAGAGTTAACTGACTCAGTGCATGACTGTTATCAAATAACAAGTCAGGATTTTATTTTTGTAGTAATAGGAACGAATCTCTTCCTTTCATGTAAAGCAGGTAAGAATCACAGAACTGGCGGATGGCAGTGTAGCTACCATGATCAATACCAAGAACATTTGCACCTATACATACATTTTTAGGTATGATTTTTCCTTTGGATAGCGTGAAAATTGTGTTAATGCTCAGGTGACTGCAGAACATTCTACAACATCCTCTCTCTGCTGTATTTCCTATTGTAGTCACAACTAAGTGAACCATTAAAAGTGATCCAATTCACTGAACCAAACAACAAAAACCTAAAATTAGAAAAAGGATGCCTAGGGCAATATGCCTTTTTTTCTTTAACTCTTGGTCTCTGCTGTTTGTGAATAGAGAGTTGGTTTTTTTCTAGTTCTTCCCTAAGATTGTCCTCCTAAATTCTGGATTTCTTAGGACTTCCAGTAATGTAATTTGGTGGGAAAATGCACTTGTTTCTTTTTATGACTGCCAGTGTCTCTAGATTGGAGGTGGACAAATTAAATTAATCCTTTGGTCAGAGAAAATTGCCTTACCAATACTAAACATAACATCAGACTAAAACAACTGAGAACGGGATGGTTCATTACACTACTTAGTATCTACATATGTTTCTTTCTTGACTATTACTTGATCAGTTACTTGATCCACTATGATTCTTCTAGCTCTGTATTCTGAATTGCTACTTTCCTCTGATTAAACTGGGAGGGAGAAAAAACACTTTATTTGTGGATAATTTAGGCAAGATGTAACCAACAATAATGGTGCAACAAATAGATCTGTATATGCAGTCCATCAAATTATTCTTTCTATCTTTGGAAAAAAAAGGGATTTTAAATGAAAAATGTGTCCCTAAAAAAAGATCCTGAAGCTGACATCAAAGAAAACATGGGCTCAAGAGGGATGACACGGTCCAATTCCAATTGCAAGTGTGAGTGAGTCATATTTCATGTACAGTAAAGCACTTAAGGAAATGCAGAATTGAAAGCGGATGTAGAATGGGAATAATAGAATATGGCAAAGGTGAAAATGTACATGGAAAGAAATTGATGGTCTGAATATTAATAAGCAGAAAGAAAGAAAATGGGATAAAGAAGGCAGGTTAAAGAAAAGAAAATGGAATTCAAATAAAGGGGAACGAACAGCAGCATTTAGCAAGATTCATACAAAGATTTTATTTTTTTTAAACTTTAACTGGATCAGTTTCCATATTCTCAAGGAATCACAGCTGCCACATTAATGTAAATGTACCTATCACACACCCAAATCAGCTCAAGCCCTTAGGCTCAGGACCTGGAATCAACACTGCTTTTGGTGAAGCACAGGTTGCATGCCCAGACTGCTGTTTTGCGGAGGTCACCTTGCCTGGGACAGTGCAGAAAGCCGAGCACTTCTTCCTTTCCCACAGAATCCTCCACCCAAGGACCCATCTGACCCACACTGTAGGTCTCACTAACCAGCTCCAGACAGTCAAACTGCACCACCTCTTTGGAAGAAAAAGGCTGGGACTGAGGGCTTGTATTGCACCAGGTTTTGTGATAGAAGCAGACCCACACAGCAGGTTTGAAGCTACTGGCAAGTACCTCCTTCCCTGTTTTTCCTGTTCACATTCTTTGAAATTTAATGATCTTTTTGTTCTCTTTTCTAAACTCAGGTGGTACTTCCTAATCAAGATCTACCTGTCCTTTCCAGCCAGATATGTCTGACCAATTAACCTTTGTTAACTGAATTATGTTTTCAATCCACTTGTGGAAGACCAGCCATGTAACAAAAAAGCAGGAAAAACCAACACAGGAACACATCATTGTAGGGTCCCTTTTGTGTCCATATGGAACCACCAGGAACACTTGCAAGGACTCACCAGGCTACTCAAGCACAGAAGAGGCAGAGTCACCTTTCATGCTCATTTTCTGCTGCAGATTCTGATTATTTGTAATAGCTTACTGATGGTCTGCTGCTAACTTCATAACTCAGAATGCGATTCTCTCCTTGGCAATTCAAGAGACAAAATAATCTGTTGATTTATAGTAAAAATTTGGCCTCCAAATTCTGAGACTTTGCTTCCAAGCACGGTCTTGTACTAAGGTTTTGTCTGCAGCTATCGTGTTCTTCAAAGAATTTCGTTTTCACCTGAGCTGTAAATCCAGGTACTTTCTGAATCATATTGTAACGTTAAATTGTCTCCAGGACTCTCACACAGCTTTGTTCAAAACCGTGCCATCACACAGCAAGGCTGAGTGAAGTCATTTTCAGCCACAACAGCTAGGAATCTAGTGCAAATATAGAAAAAAGGGGATAGTTAAGAACATAATTGCTTCTTGCTGAAGGATGTTTGTGCAGAAGCCTTCTAGCCGTGCATTCTTGTGTTTGGGGCACATCTATATTCCCTTCTCAGCTTATCTTTGAGCCAAAGTACTGGACTTTCGTAACAGGAGAATCATTTTCTGAGGGTTAGTTGGTTGCTTAGCCTAAAGCCCAATGTTTATTCCCATATAGTGCTCTTTGTTCCTCATCCATTTTCTAACACCAGAGTGGGTGCATTTGTTCTGTACTATCTGCAGCTATAGTTAAAGCATCCAGAGACTCTCCAAGGAACAGGAAATCAGAACTGCACACCACCGAGCACTAAAGGCACCCACAACACTGCCAGTACCAGTGCCTGAGGCAGTCTAGAGTACAGATGGAGAGTTATACGCAGGATCATGCAGACACCTCTCAGAAAGGCTGCTGTTGGCCCTGGAGGTTCAAAGCACTGCAGCACAAGTAAGGGGAATGGTTTTCATGGCAGTCTGATACCACGTGCTCAAGGCTTGTTGAAGTCTATTGCCCCGTAGCAAGCAAAAGCTTTCTGGCTGCTTGCAGGATGACTTCATGATACTGACAGATGAATGTGTACCTTACAAAAAGGTTGGAGAAATCCTGGAGGGAGGTAACAACCCCATATCTACCGAGCATATCACCACTGCTCAGTGAACATTCACAGTGAAGACTGCTCATCTGTGCAGGAAGTAGGGAATAAATCAGTTCTGGTTCTCTTATTTCTATTTGCAATATTATAGGCTCTTGCATATGATGTATTGGGTTATATTCTTCCCACAAGCATGGCATTATAATTCATGGTATAGGTTCCTTTATTTCCTTTTTTTGTGTGTTCCTAGTCTGTGTCACATGCTGTGTCTGTAAAACAGTGAATAGGTGAGGTTGAACCACCTATAAGGAGGGGAGACTTCTGCATCCTAGGGGAACTGCTAATCCTGCTCAAATGGAGAAGGTTCAAAAGACTTAGTGATATGGAATCTGGAGAAACTGTACTGAGAAGCCAGGCACACCTCAGAGATGATGGACAGAATAATTTCCTAAGACCCAGAGGGGACCAAACTGAGTTTTCTGCTACTGAAAGTCATTGGGATGGCTAGAATTGAGGACACAGTAGGTAGGAGGAGAGCCTTTGCATTTCTGCTCAGTCTTACCTAGTTGCTTTGAGTTTATTTAAAAAAAAAAATTCAACTTTTTTTTGTTCTATTCATTTTCTGATGAAATGTGGGTAATTTTTAAGTTCAAAAAAACTTTTTATCTCTTGCGGCATCTCATTGTGAGAAGAAGATACTGGCACATCCACCTCAAAGCTCTGGCTGATACAGGGTCTTGACACAGGCACCATTTCGTGAAATGAAGAGACTCTCTGCCTTTCAGCTGACTGCCCAGCCTTTCATGTGTCAGACACAGAGTCAGTGGGCGTTTCCTCTGATACTCCTCTCTGTACCCCCAGGGTTTCAGAGCAAGAAGCAAAAGCCAACTTCTTCACCAAGAGCATAATTTACGGCTGCCCTGCAATACCCCTGAAAAGTAGCAGCCATGTAGCGCATGGATTGTTCCTCTCGTGAAGTCACAGACCTGGATGCCCTGGAGCCCGTTTTCCGCCTTCCATCTGACAGCGGAGCCACCTGGCACGGGCACTGCACGAGCAGGCCACATGTCAAAGGCGGGAGAGAAAAGGAACAACTTTTCTGATTTTCAGGCAATCCTGACCTGCTCGGATGAGTCATGTAACTTAAAAGAAGCTGCAAAACTGAGCCAGCCTACGCAAGAGAAGAAAACAACGTATATATAAATAACAACCTATATAACTTTCCCCCTGTTAATTCCAGAAGTAGCTAGAGAAGAACAAAGCTTTGAAGTGAGTCATGTTAACTCCCTTTCTCTCTCTCCCTTTTTTTTCCTAACTCTGGACATTATAAGGAAGCTCAGAAAGCACATTGGTCAGAATTTTAAATCATGAAGGTCAGGGTCAAATCTCTTTCAGGAGATTTTAATGAACTGCCTAAGCCAGTAATTCTATTTGCATAATTGGGAATGAACCCATGTCTTCCTCGAATCATTTTGTAGGCATTTGCCTTACTGCTAAGTCTAGGGGAGTAATAGCTCACCACCATCTTTCTTTCCAGTGCTACATATTCTTGCAACATCAGTCTGGTCCTGCTACTAGCTTAAATGCAGGAATGCACACCTACATCCTTTATATCCACATGGTTATTACAAGCTCCATTTCCATTACGACTCAGCAGAATTAGCACATAATACACAGTTTTGACTTCTATTAGATCAAAAGAGTCTGATAGTCCTGTACAGAAGCCCAGATTGTGCTGCCCTGTTACCCAGTATTCGTGTTCAGCATTAATAAATGTATCTTTTGAAAAGTCCCTACCTCTTAAAAACTCTGACCCCACTAGCAAGTTGCTGAGGAGAGTGACACATGGCTAGAAACACAGAGACACACCTCATAGTTTATTTAAGAGTGATCTTTATGTCTGGTAAGTTATTAATAGATGTCAGAAATTTCAGTAACACTTGCTCTATCATTATTAATTAGAGCTGTGGGGAAGTGCTTGCCTGGCTGGTGAACCCTGTTAAATGTTTCTCACATGAACTGACAGTTACTCACTTGTCATTATGTTGGAGATCAAAAAGACAACAAACAAATAAAAAAATCACAGAGCTATTCGGCATGGAACAGTCCACATTAGCAGAGAGTAGGTTGCATCTAATGAGACTCAAAACTACAAAAAAGGTCTCTGTATTTCTCTGCCTCTTTCCCCTGAAAGATCTTAAGGAAGTCTTAAAGAAGCTAAACCACCTGCTTCTCAAAGAGTATGTGCAATGCAGGGAGATATTACTAGCTCCATTTTACAAACAGGGAAATTAAGGTATGCATATGGCAAGTACATTGCCCAGGGCTACAGGAGGAGCCAGTGGCAGAGCTGTGAACAAAATCTTATTTTGGCTACCATGTTTTAGAGTCCAGATCATCCTTCCCACCAGCCTGTGAAAGGGATCCACGTTGCTGGCTGTTCCACAGAACTGCCTAAGTCCACGGGAACTTTCCTGGGGACGCTCTGCATCACCACCACACTGCAAATGGGAGTTTGCAAAAAATGCATATTTGTATCACTGTCAGACACATCAGGGGAGAACAGGAGAGAGACAGAGGAAAAAATGTGCAATAATAGTACCCAGTCCTTCTTGACTGTTGCTGTCAACTTGTTCTTGAACATAATAAGAAGCAGTGAAGAGAAATTAAAAAAGATTTGGGTTTTCTCAGTGTCGGTTATACTCATAGTTAAGTGGGGCGTTTTTTCCAGCATATGCAGCTGCAAGAGAGATTTTGCTTAAGTTGTCAATACAATGTTTATTTTGTAAACATATTTGTCAAGTTTGCAACACTTACTCTGCCTAAAGGGTACCTTGAACCTGATGTTATTCCAGCAGCCATGACTTTGATTGATTGCACATCAGGAAGCTTAAGTGCAGAAAACTCCTACACAAAATCACTTTCAAGTATGGAAATTAAAATTTAAAGGCTGCTTCTTTAACATGCTTCTTGTGTGCCAGAGCAGCCGCAGCCACAGCCCCAGTCTGAAATGTGGGGGCAGCAAGGAGGAAGGGGGGCACAGCCATTCAGCCCTACTCCCACAGGACATGTTATAGGCACAAACATTACATTAAGTGGTGCTAATGTGGGAGGGGAGCAAAGGAAAAGAGCCTCCATAGCCTCGTATTTCTAACAAACCCACATCTGTTTAACATCTCTAGCTGCCAACTAACTGCAGAAGAGCATAGAAAAAGCCACAGGCAGGACCTGGTTCTCCAACAAACATGCTCACCATATCCCTCTCATGCACATCCCATCAAAACCCATCATTGCCATCCAGTTGATATTAATATGCTTTTACCAGAGGAAGGGGTGCACACAGCATCCTCAGCCAAAGGCTTCTTATTCTTAGTGAATACCTTCAGAGCTGCCCAGCATGTTTTACAGCAGCCTTTCCTGCGAAGGATGGTCTCCACAGAGGATCAATCTGCTGAGCTCTTGGGGAGCTCTTTGCATTCTTATCTGAGGGCTGTTATTTTTAGAGTGCTCCTCAATAAATCTTCAGGAAGGCTGCAAGTCAGTGTTCCTGTTGGCACTGCTGTTGCAATGCGGCAGGTGCACTGGCACTGATTTTCCATTGCTACAATTTTTTTGCCACCTTTTACAGGGCAGGTGAGTTCTCATGACTCCATTATGTCCAATGGCCTGTGAAGTCATTTGCTGTATCATACTATGTTCTTTCTTTCAACTCAACTCAAGCAATGTTCCCCTCTTGGCCTTTCTTAACAACCCCGTCCTCCTAAGTATTTACTCTTTTCTTTTCCACCCAATGGCTGTACATAACAATTAGCTGTAGGGGAGTGTTTAATTAATCTTTCCTCTCTGTCCAATATCCCTTTGATCATAAATACATAAAGGATCTGGATACTTAAGTCAAACCACTTTTGCCCTTGTTCAGCTGCTGCTTAACTCTGGAGATAACTTAAGTTCAGCAGGTCCTTCATTGTTTAACTTCAACATTTTCCGGGCAGCTGAGTCCTGCTCACGCCCAGAATATCTCCTTCTATGTGCAGGGAGGTATCTAGCTCCAACCTGGGTCCAAACATGATTCAGGAGCTACAATGAGAACATACAGGGACTGTGCACAGGAGTTTATTTTCAGAGTCCACCAAGCACACATTGACAGCCTCAGGTGCTTTAAAAAATGCCTTGGTAACTGCAGGAATATTAAAACAAAATCATGCCAACCTTTCCATTTGAAGCTTTGTGGTACTGGCACTCACCAGGGAAGATGGAAATACGCCTTAAATGCCTTCCCAAACCTGAGAGGATATCAGTGCATCTCTTCTACCTCCCACAATATCTATATCAGGCCACGAGCAGGGCTGGGAAGAGAAGGGGCTTTAAAGCTCAAATGAGAGCTGTTCTGCTGCACAGAAAGGAAAGCAAGAGTAATGAATTTTGTAGCAAGGAAGAGGAGAAAAGGAGCTATGCCTTAGATGCCTCTGGTATATTGTGTCACTGGCTGGAATGAAGAAGCACCTTATCTGGTTGGTAAGTTATTCGCTCTCTGCCCAATTTGAAATAATGGTACCACTGCTGTCAGAGGAACAGTCCTCAGCTATGTGAATGATAGGGGGAGGATGCAGCTCACCATCTGAACACACAGGCAGCTCCAGGGTAGACGTCATCCCATCTTCTTTAGATGTTGATTGGCCATAGGGATGAATTGTCTCTATGGAAGTATCAGTTTCCGTCCACCGAAGAGGGAACTAAGATAAAGAATACCTGCTAGCCAAATCAATCCGAAAAGCGAGGTCGGGCACTCGAAGGGGGGAGGAAGGAGAAGCTAGAAATATAGGGGAGAAGAATCCAGTGAAATTAACTCGGGTTTCAATTCAGAAACTACAAAGAAGTAGGGTTCCCTGACTCATTCTGTCCTCCTTCTTGCTGCGAACAGTCTCCTAGTTGGAAGAGCAGTTCCCCTGTTTTATACTGTTTTGCCTATTTATCTTCAAGGCTTAACAGAGACAAACATGATTAAAACACAATTTGGAAAAACCTTTCAACACTGCCATTTATTTTAAATATTATTGCTTAATCACTGATTTCCCTGTGGTAATTATGCTATGTTTAGGGTTTGGGTTTTTTTAATCGGTGTTTTCCTGTGGTTTGGGTGTGATTCCTGCAGAAGCCTTATAATAACCAAATAACTAGGACAGCCTAATCTAATAATTTGTGCATGCATATGATGTTCAGGGGGATTATTAAAGTTATTTTCTCACTAAAATGTTATCAGCTTAGAAAGCCGAGCTGTTCCAGGCCGATGACTTTTCATTGCAAAAATTTTTAATACAGTCGTATGCACCAGATTGCAGTTGCACATGTTAATGTCATTTATTCCATTGATTTTGCCTTTTGAAAGGAACCTTGCTGCTCTGTAATTTTTGCTTAAAAACCCTTAACCACCAAAATAATGTTATTCAAATGGCAAACGTTTGCTGAAACTGAAAGCTGGAGTATTTGTCTAGACTAAAAGGGTCGTATATGCTTTAGTTTGACAGGACTTGTTATTAACTTAGGACAGGAGGCCTCGAGAATTTTTTGCTGCTTTAATAGCATTGCATTTCAGGCCACCAGTACAACTAATTTAAATGGTTCCAGGGGTAGAACCTAATCAATTTTGCACACAAAGATGCAAGTCAGTCCCTTAGTACTAATTTCCCTGCAATGTAAAAGCAGTGATAACAAAGAAAGGCAAAAAAAAAAAAAAAAGAAATAGCATGAATGCAAATAGCATTACTCAGACTTTTTTGTTCTGCTGGAGTAGTCTAAATTTCAAAGCCACCTCCCACATATACACTTATATATAACATTTTGAAATACAATACTTCCTCAGATGTTGCATTCATTTTCATACAGTTTATTCCTAGATATGGAGTATTTTGCTGTAGAAAACAAAACTACATCAGTATTTTTCTGTTCTAATGATTCATTCTGGATACTGAAAGAAAGACCTAATATACAATAAAACAGGAGCACAAGCAAAGGGAAAGAGATAAAGATATGGGCAGACAAATGTCAATATTATTCAGTTGCTTGGGCCATGATGTGCACAGTATGTCATGACTCTGCAGTTGTACGTGCCTCATATTTCTCATTTGAATGATAATTCTTCTTGGTGTAATTGCAGCAAATATAGCCATACTGCAATTAACATTGCATCCATTATCCTTGCAGTGAACTATCTTAGATTTTTTTTAAGTTTCAGAACCCACACTAGGAAGGCTTTATTAATCAGCTAGAGAGACCATAGCACCAAACTGTGACAAGCCTTTCTTAGACACCCTAAGGAGGCAAAGGCTTAACCTGCTGTTTGTATACCCGTGTTACTTAGCCTTGATTATTGCAGAAATAATGTTTACTGCAGACAAGTTCAAATAAAACACTGTCTTCTAAAGTTCAGTTGCATCTGAACGTTGGCCCATTTTTTCGAGTGTTATGCAAAGCCTCTTATTAAACAAGGACAATGGCAGACATGGTAGGGAAAATGAAGATATTGTCAGGTCCTTGGGGGCTCTAACAAGGCTTGGTTGCCTTGACCAGTGTCACTTGAGCCCCCACCCAAACTCCTTCTGTCCATGGGCCCAGGAGTATCCTAGCTTGGGCTGTGTCATACATAGGCTGTGCCCAGCCAGGTCTCCTGAATGGACCTTGGACCTGTGTTATAGTTAGCCCTAGCACCAGCCTGGCCTCCAGCTGTCCTGACCGGCTGCCTGGGCTTCCTGGATCAACCCTGGTTGGATCTGGGATCTCTGTTCCTTGCCTCCAGTCCTGTCTCTCCTCCTGGTTGCACCACAGCCCTTGCTCATCACCTCATCTCATCTGGGACTGTCAGTGGATCACACCATTGTCACCACCCCAGCCTTGCCCAGATCCTGTGGGTCAGTGCCCTGGCCTGGTCTGTGCTGTAGATGCCCTTGGCCCCTGGCATGCTCTCCCTCATGGAGCAGCTTGGCTTATACTGCTCCCTGACAGATATCATTGGGCTATCACTGCTACTGTCACAGTCATTTATGACTTACTTCATTTTTTGTGGGTCTTTCCCCCTGCTATGGGTTTGGACTCTGAAGACATTTCAATACGTAAAGAACAAAGTGCAAAGCTCTACCTGCTATACTACATTAATAATCAGCCTGGGCTTGGAAAGCTTGCTTCATCAGGGAAACCAGTAGATGTGGATTTTTTTTTATTTTAGCAAAGATTTTGATACTGTCTCTCACAGTATCCTTCTGGACAAATTGTCCAGCATACAGCTAGACAAGTCCATAATAAGTTGGGTGAGCAATTGGCTGAGAAGATGGGCTCAAAGAGTTATAGTAAATGGGGTTACATCAGGCCAGTCACCAGTGGGGTTCCCCAGGGCTCAATTTTAGGGCCAGTTTTTATAAATGGTCTGATTGTAGGAATCAAATGTACAGTAAGTAAGTTTGCTCATGATACTAAAATAGGAGGAGCTGTGGACTCCTCAAGGGTAGAGAGGCCTTACAGAGAGATCTGGATAGACTAGAGAGCTGGGCAATCACCAACCATATGAAATTTAACAAGAGCAAGTGCTGGATTCCCCACCTGGGACAGGGTAATCCTCGTTATATGTACAAATTGGAGGTCGATAGGATGGAGAGCAGCCCCGTGGAAAGAGATCTGAGGGTTTGGGTTGATAGCAAGTTGAACATGAGTCAACAGTGTGCCCTGGTAGCCAAAAGTGCCAGCCGTGTCCTGGGGTGCATCAAGCACTGCGTAGCTAGCTGGCCAAAGGAGGTGTTTGTCCCACTCTACACTGCACTGGTGTGGCCCCACCTCAAGTACTCTGTGCAGTTTTGGGCACCTCAATATAAGAAGGACATCAAACAATTAAAGTGTGTCCAGAAGAGAGTGACCAAGATGGTGAAAGGTCTCAAGGGCAAGACTTATGATGAGTGGCTGAGGTCATTTGTCTTGTTCAGCTTGGAGAAGAGAAGGCTGAGGGGTGACCTCATCGCAGTCTACAGCTTCCTCTAGGGGGGCAGTGGAGGGGGAGGTGCTGATCTCCTCTCTCTGGTGACCACTGACAGGACTTGAGGAAGTGGAATGAAGCTGCATCTGGGGAAGGTCAGACTGGACATTAGGAAAAGGTTCTTCACTGAGAGGGTGGTCGGTCACTGGAACAAGCTCCCCAGGGAAGTGGTCATGGCACCAAGCCTGTCAGAGTTCAAGGAGCGCCTGGACGATGCTCTTAGTCATATAGTTTAGTTTTAGGTAGTCCTGCAAGGAGCAGGGAGTTGGACTCAATGATCCTTATGAGTCCCTTTCAACTTGAGATATTCTATGATTCTATGATTGTGCAAATTATTATGCAAAATTAAGAATAAATATTATTATTGAGAATATTTTTTTTCTGTAGAAAAGTCTGTCAAAAATCAACATTTATTGTGCAAGAGTAGTTTTCTAGAAGAAGTATGAAAGCTACAGAGCTTTCAAATAGTGATCATAGTGATCCTGGGGAATCTCAAGTCCACTGAAAACTTCATTTTGGACTTTAATATATACATGATCTTGTTTTAACTTATCAAATTGGATGAGGAAAGACACAAAGGTAATAAATCATAGAATCATAGAATCATAGAATCATTAAGGTTGGAAAAGACCTCTAAGATCATCAAGTCCAACTGCCAACTAACACCACCATGCCTCCTAAAATACATAATAATTCATGACAGGATGGATAAAAGCTGCTGATACAAAATTATAAAGCATCAAGACATCCTTCCCACTTTAGGTCTAGACAGAAACATCAAACTTCACGGGACCTACAGGACAGCAAATGCTCTACAACGGAAACACATCGGGCAGTCTCCCCAAACTTTTGTGCTGCTGGGGCTTCTGGTAACGCATCTGCTTTTCTTCAGTTGCCTCTGGCCCTCCTTCACAGGTAGGAATGAGAGAGGACAGAAAGCTTCTTGGGAGAAATTTCGAACTTTCTCTCCACATGTGCCCTTGCTTTCTCTGTCTGCAAATAATGCAAACAATGAGTGAATGGTTCCCGGCTTACAGGAAGCATAGTCTTCTTCACTTTTAATCTTTCCTTTTTTTTTTTTTTTTTTTTTTTTGTTATGGAACACATTTTTTTTCAGTAATCCAGAACAAACACTTGGAAAGTAGAACTTGAGAGTTGTTTTGCAGTTTTGGGAATGTTATCCTAGTCTTCCGTGCCGTTTTAGCAACTCCTGTCTTCAAATTATGACCCATTGGCTACATAGATTCATGTATTAAGATGCTCAAAACAAGGACATCCAAACTGTCATATGCTATAATTAATTGGTTTTGGTGGGTTTTGAGATGAACTGCATTGAAATTAAAATGAAATTCGAGAGAAGAAAAAAAATGGTAGTCAGGATGATACGATTTTATCCCCTAATATGAAACATAAAAGGAGTAATGATGAACATTTATACCATGTGAAATCTTTGCTTTTATTGGGCAGTTCAACTGTATCACAAAAGCAGAATGTCAGCAATTTGTTAAGAATATGAACATCATCTTTCTAAATGTAGTTGTTGGTCATGAATCTAGGGTATAATATAAGAAGTCCCAAAATAGGGCTATTTTCAATCCTTATGTCTGTTTTCCAGTGACCTTATGGTCACAGAAACTTCTACTGCCAGGTAGGAACTCTCTTTTTTACTTTTTTACTGAGCTCCTGCACAGCAGAGATTTTCCCCTTAGCTCCTGTGAGCCTGACACAAAGTACATGTGTGAAGAGATGCCCCAACTGCAACTTTTAAGAGTCTAATGCAGCTTCTTTACCTGACCTTATATTTTCTGGCAAACAGCTCACTGAAGTTCACTTTTGATCAATGTCACTGTCATTTCTAGGCTCATCTTTATTCACGAGTAATGGCAGAACCTCCTCTCTCCATTTCTACCCTTAGGTAATGGCACGATATCCATGATTTGTGGGTACTGACTGTTTCATACAAGACCACAGTTGACTACGTTGAGAAATGCAACATAATATGCACATCAATTCTTTGGTCCTGCTAAGACAAGTGAAACAACATAATGCTACGTTGGCATCTGAGGAAGTCTGATGCTATGGTAACCTGCCACATGAAGCATCCCTGGGAAGACCCCTTATCTGCAGCAGATGGGAATCAACTAAAGTCTCCAGCAACACACAGTCTCCACATAAACATCCACCGAAACCTTGAGTCAGTGCCCAGCTGCACTGCAGGACTTCAGCTCCACAGTTCACATGCTTCAAAATAAAACATGTGGCTAAATTCGGACAAAGGAGGAATACTCAGCAGCTGACAGGACAGACTCTAACAGAGCCAGCAAGGTGACTTCTGACAAGTGGAAATCACTGCAGTTTTCCTTACATTATCATTTTACCTGCTTTCAATAAGTAATGTCATTCTGAGAATTTTAATTCACAGTTGCATATGCGTATACAACTTCAAACCACCATGTTTTCCTTGTAAAACATGTAATTCCTCTGCCAAAAGGAGATATGAAGAGTTTGAATCCCTTTTAATCCATATGTGGCCAGCAGCAGTACATGCTAAAACCCCTCATCACATCTTGTGTTTTACCAGGACCAGAGGTGAAGAGACGCTGTTTCACCTTTCTCAGCCCCCAGCTGGTTCATTCCCATTCAAAGGATCTATACACTGCATTTACGGATAACGACCTCCAGGGCTACAAGAAAGCTTTGGTCCACTTTATACTCTTTGCACTGAGACCCAGAGGGATGGGGACACAGAAGACATCCAGTCTTGGGGACACAGGAACTGTCCGTGTGTGTCTGGACAGTTTGGCCATTCCCAAACTTGCCTGAGCACAGTAAAATTCCTGTGCCCATCCTCAAAGGTCTTCTGCTCTCTTCCAAAACAAAGTCCAATGCTTAGCTCTGATGCACTGGAAGCACAGGTTAGCACTGCAGATGGGGTACTGGCACCCAGGTTGTGCTGCCTGGGTATAAAGAGCAGCCAGGGGCATGGTCTGAGCAGGAGCACACTCTGTCTCCCCCGCTTACATCAAAATCAAGAAGGAGGGCAAACAGGATCCACTTCTCACAAGCAGCTGCTGACTGTGAACACACAGTTCACCCTTTCCTCTGTCGCTCAGAGCTGAGGACCAGGTGCTTATAAGCTGTGATCCTCTAAACTCTTCAACCCCTGGAGGTGCAGCAGGCAAAGGCAGTGTGTTAAACTGCCTGTAAAATCCCCTTCTAGCCCAGGTCTGCATGGCGTAGCGAGCGCAAGCACTTACAAAATGTCACAATTTCTCACTAGCAAGTTTCAGGAACCTGCATTTTCCCTTGGGGCTTGTGATTTTAAAATACTTGAAATACATTTGTATTGTGTTTATCCTCTCCATTTTCACATCAGGGAAACCTGTCAGCAATTTGCTATGGGGATAGGTAGAAGGGATGGGGGGAGTGCGTTGGAAATACTAGAAAATCGCCTGCCATCTTCATCAGCTTGATGCACAATAACACGTCAAGCCAAGCGCAGCTCAGTGGTGCTTACTCTCATGACAAGACAGAGCTTTAGTGTAAGCACCTAAAGATACGCGTATATAGAGAGAGCGGTGGCTGCACCATCTCAGCTTTCAGCTTTTCCCTTTTAGGCAATGTCAAACGAGTCAGGCAAACCGTAGAGCAATTTTGCCACTTGGGAATGGGCAAACCGGCTTCTGTGTACCACAGATCAGACCCAGAGGTTTCTTCCGAGGGACTGTTCATTGCAGCTGGCAATGCTTTAGAAATAAAGCCACAATTTTTAGTGGGATAGTGATGGAAGACTAGAAGATTCCTCCCATTTTGTTCCTCCATGGAGCAGGACAAACTCGAACCTCAGTTTGTTTTCTTGAGGAAACTGTAGCAGAGAGCTCCTGGTTTAAATTTCCTCTGTTCCTATCTTTCAATTACTCAGATTTTGGAAGGATTCTTCCCAAGAAGCAAGCTTCAACTTATATGGGGACAATTAAAAAAAAGTGCCCATGCACTAGTGTTAAAAAAGGGTTTTATGAATTTATAGCACTCATGTTAAATTACCTTTGAAATACCAAAGTTCATGGGCAAAATAAAAGCATTCTTTCAGTTTCTTTAACAAAAGGGTAATCACATTAAGATTCACAGCAGGCCTTCTATTCCTTTAGGTTTTTTACATGAACGCGTGCTGAAATAAAAGATCAATGGTGGTGTCATTGGCACATAATTTGCAAATGGCTTTGTGAGATGCTTATTGCATTTTGTGTAAGTATTTTTGCATGACCCATGTATTCAATGTGGGTGAGTTGTGGGAAGAGAATGAGTATGACAACTCCACGACCTCCATACAAAAATAAGAGTAACAGGCCAATAATAGTTACTCATACCTTGAGAAGGGCAAGAGGAACAGCTTATTTACTCTTTGCATGTCTGATTCATTGCTTTTTGTTCTCTGAAAAATGTCTAGCTGAAATCCTTGCTTAAATCATGACGTTTTTATCCTGCTCTGATCCTGAATTTAAAACAAAACAACATAAACTTGCATATGATAATGTGATGTAATTTTGCTGGTTATCACGTTTACTCACTGCCTTTCTCTGCCATGTCTTTTATGTACCTTGCAGATAGCCAGACCCTGGAAGGATGTATGTGCAAGGATCAAAAAACGTTAGTCAAATTCCAGAAGACCAAAATTGGTCACATAGTTACATATGACATCTTTTTTCCACTTCAAATAAACATTACAATAACAAGCAAGTTTCCAGTTCTCTCTCATTAACTCTGCCCTGGCAGAAGATAGACTGCTAGCTCCATCATTTGGTGGCACCCATGTTTGTTGTGCATACTTCCTGAAAATGGGACCCGGTTTATCACAACTTAATGACTTGACTAACCTGACACAACAGACTAGCCAGCAACATTCAACATTAACTGACAAGAGCTATCTCTGTCAGCTTTTTAATCATAATTAGCTGACATGATACTGGATGTTAAGTTCCTCAGAAGAGTCAGTCATGCAGAGCATTGTGTTAGCTAATTTGATTTTTGGCTTCCACATTCAAAGGAAAACCGATGTCTAAGCAAGAAAACGTGCACAAAGTCTTTCTCTCATTTCTCTTGTGGATGTTGTAAGGTTTCAGACTGACACATCCATTTGAGGCTAGTCTAATCAGCACACTATTGACTACGTGAAAATGTGCAACATGTTTGAATGTGAATGAGGGCAAAGAAGTTCACTGCATATACTGCAACTTTTAAAGTCCCAGTTTCTGGAGCAAAAGCACCTGTAACAAGTTCTTCCATATTTTGATTTTTCAATTTTTAGCCTGATTTCTAAGGAAAAGAACCCTGTATTGCTGTACATATCCCTCCTGCTGGTCCATGCATATCTATCTCTGTCACTTCTCAGAAACTTGAAGAAATCAAGCAATTTCAAAGAAATTTGAGAGCAGGGCAAAAATTCAAAGATATCAAATCCCCAAAGCTATTGAATCAACAAAGATTCATATTGTAGGAGAAAATCCTAGAATCATAGAACAGGCCGTGTTGGACAGGACCTCCAAAGATCCAACCTTTCATGGGAAAGGGAGCCTAGATGAGATTTTCTACCACCCTGTCCAATCACATCTTGAAAACCTTCAGTGATGGGGACTCTACCACGTCCCTGGGAAGGTTGTTCCAGTCAATGATTGTTCTCACTGTAAAAAAATTCTTTCTCACATTGACATGAAACCTCTCCCAGTGCAACTTTTACCCATTGCCCCTTGTTTTCTCCATGTGGCTCTTTGTGAATAGGCAGGGAAGGAATTTTCTAGTCTTCCATCACTATCCCACTAAAAATTGTGGCTTTATTTCTAAAGCATCGCCAGCTGCAATGAACAGTCCCTCGGAAGAAACCTCTGGGTCTGATCTGTGGTACACAGAAGCCGGTTTGCCCATTCCCAAGTGGCAAAATTGCTCTACGGTTTGCCTGACTCGTTTGACATTGCCTAAAAGGGAAAAGCTGAAAGCTGAGATGGTGCAGCCACCGCTCTCTCTATATACGCGTATCTTTAGGTGCTTACACTAAAGCTCTGTCTTGTCATGAGAGTAAGCACCACTGAGCTGCGCTTGGCTTGACGTGTTATTGTGCATCAAGCTGATGAAGATGGCAGGCGATTTTCTAGTATTTCCAACGCACTCCCCCCATCCCTTCTACCTATCCCCATAGCAAATTGCTGACAGGTTTCCCTGATGTGAAAATGGAGAGGATAAACACAATACAAATGTATTTCAAGTATTTTAAAATCACAAGCCCCAAGGGAAAATGCAGGTTCCTGAAACTTGCTAGTGAGAAATTGTGACATTTTGTAAGTGCTTGCACTCGCTACGCCATGCAGACCTGGGCTAGAAGGGGATTTTACAGGCAGTTTAACACACTGCCTTTGCCTGCTGCACCTCCAGGGGTTGAAGGTATCTGTCTCCCACCACTTTTATCTCCATAGTTACATTCTCTCTGTGGGACTGCATGTATGAGACCCTGCAATATGAAAACATAAGAAGGGCAAATGAGGAAGCCCCATGTTTGAAGTGTGTGTTGTGACTGTCCTGGGGAAACCTCCTCATTTCTATTTTGAACCTTGGAAAATTGAATAGTACGGAGTTTGCTGAATTGGGCAGAACTACCTGGCCCGCAACATGCAGAGCTTCATAGGACTGTCTCAACCATAAGGATGGTTTTTGGCAGAGCAGACGCAGCAGATTTTACATGGCAGGCGCAGTGAAGCCATTGTCATGAGGTGCCCTCACTCAGCTGTGTGATGCATACGTATGAGGTCTGACATTGGCCCTATTCACTAGGGACGCCCTTGTAATCTGGTTTCTTCTGGACCTGAGCCATGCCCTACAATCTCAGAGAAATTGGGAGTAGCCCCTGAATCTGAAAACACTTGGTCCAAGGAATCCTGGTATTCGTCACCCCTGGAAGTATCTGTACCTACTCCGTTTCCAAGGTACCTCACACTGAAGAGATGCCCTTCATTAGTGGCAGGATCTGAACAACATATTCCCCTGAGCCCTGAAAAACCAGAAGAAAAATAAATTAATTGTAATAGGGATACACTGTAAGTACTCCTCAGTGCCCAGCTTACAGACTGCTAGGTTCAGAGCCCTTCCTTAGGAAGTATCTGTTCCCTGCTGCCTGCCCTGCACCGAGGCACCTCTACTAAGCCTTGCTTCTCTCCCGATCAACTACTTAATTTCTACAATGGGGAGCAAATTGAATCAATCTGGGATCCATCTTGCCTCCCCCATCTGATCCCTGCACATGTAATTAACTACCCCTGCTGCCTTTTTCTCCGCTCCCCACAGCCAGGCCCCTTCCCCAGTCTCTCCAGCCCGTTTGCCGATTCTCGGCTGTGCACAGGCTCTGTTCAGGAACTGAAGAGTCCAACACAAAAGCTCCTGGCTTTCCAAGGAGCAATGCAGAGTGAGCAGGGATTCCTCCAAATGGCATTTACATGCTGTCTCCTTCCAGCCCCTGCAGCTCAGAGTACACATTTGCCATTCTCATTTGGCTTCTCCTTCTATAATAACCTGCAGCAGATGTTTGATGTTTCATTCAGTACTAACTAGAGATGTATATTGTTTTAATTTCCATTAGTGAATCCCTGACACTTTCAAAGTCTTTTTTCATGTATTTTAATACTCCGCTGATATACAACACAATTAAAATCTCCATCTCACAGAGGCTGTTCAAAATATGTACTGAAACATGAATTTTCTCTTTCTGAGAAAAAGTTATTAGACTGACCATGCAGCCTACTGAAGGGGTGCCTTGGCTGCACAGTTTTTTCATACAAAACCTGCAGAAGGTAATGATGGCAGAGCTTTGGTCAGAGCCACTCCAGGATATTATTCCAGGACCATCCAGCAGGAATCCAGTCAATGCTAGGGAAGGACATAGCCATATGACTGAGTTTCCTAGCACTGTTTTTAGCAGCTGAGACTTGAAATCTACTGCAATTCAGCAGAATGCAAACACATAACAGCAGAGGAGTTGCTGCAGCCATGATGGGCTACAGACTCAAAAGAAACCAGGTTTGAGGAGATGAGTTCTCTCTTATTAGAACAGATGATGTTCCTGAGAAAAGCAGATTGGTTTGGGAACGAGAGACCCTTTATGAGCATAAGGCTGACAGGGAACATCACAACCCAATGAACCAGCAGAAGTACAGTAAAGGAGCCTGTTGAGCCCTTCTCCCTTTCCTTGAGGTGATTCTCTGGTCTTACCCCCATCATCCTGTAGGTCTGACCTAGAAGGGCTCTGGTCCCTGTCTCAGTGACTGTCTCATCAATTCAACTCTCAGCTGATCTGTGCTTATGAAGGTAGAGGCAGGGAGGAGGTCCCAAGGACATGCAAGAAGCAGATGGAAAGGTGTACTGAGGTGCAGGAGCCTGTGTCTTTCCCCAGTCTTGGTTTCTTGCAGTGCCAGACCACCCCTCTGATGGCAACAGAGCCAATGATCCTGCATCATCCCTACTCTAGCTTTGGCGAGAGGCTGCTGTCAAGGGATGGCCACAGGGTGGCAAGACACAGGGGCAAGGGTGGTCCAGAGAAGCTTCCAAGGTGAAACTGCAGGTTGTCAAGAAGGGAGCTGGAAAGGCATCTTCAGTGAGGCAAAAGAGACCTCTAGATGCAGCTGCACCTTTTCTTTGACTCTCCTCTTCCCCTGATTCCCATCTTAGCTGGAGCAAGGATGGGGAGAGGGGGAAAAGTTATGTGGCTGGGCAGTGGATGCTATGGCAAAGACAAGTCAAGGAGGGCTTCAAAAGGGTCTTTAAGACTAGCTGCTGTGTACGTGCTGTGTATATGTCTACACATGTGAGTCAGGATAAGCTGCCTTTTACTTTCAACTGGAAATATATAATCAGTTCCAAAGGAAAATCGTTCTCTCTGCCTTGTCCTGTCTGCTGTCATATTGGAAACTGTGTTTTGTCCTCCTTCAAAGTGCTTAGCTTGATAGCCTGCAGCACATGGATTTTAGGCAAAATTGACTTTATCCTGATCAGGCATGCATAAAATTAGTTTTCTTCCATTGAATAATAACAATAATAGAAAGTAAATATTCAATATATCCCAAAACATTAACAGCCACTTCCTTGATACACTGAAGTGGGTTAAATTTCATTAATGATATCCTTTTCTTATAAAAGCACCAGTTCCCCCCGCCCCCAATATTTGATTGAATTTCTATCCCAAGGAAATAATATATGTTCAGAAAATAATTTTCTCACCAAGAGCTGTGTATTTGCCCTGAATAAGGAAATGGTCATAAAAGGCTTCAGAGAAAGTCCCTTGCAATGGAAAAGGTTAAAAAAATCTGTTATATGAGTTTCTGAATACTCTTCCTCCAACAGAGTTTCAGCACAGTAGCTACCATGGCTCAGTGCTCCCCTAGCCTTTTGAAAGGCTGTCACTCCCACTGCCCACCCCACTAGGAGCTGCCCCTGGACTCACACACACGCAACCTTTGAGCTCTTTCTTCCGCAAAGTGGAAGTTGGCTGAGTTCTAGGAAGCAAAATATGAACTTCAGGGTAAGGATTTGTTTTGGTTCTAAGTGTGTAGGAAAAGGTATGAAGTATTGCTAAAAGCGTTATTTGTAGTCAGGAGGGAATACTCGCGATGTCCTTACAGGTCTTTTCTATACTTAAGTCATGAACATAAAGCCAAATCAGCAGCAGACATTCAGTTTGAGTTTGTCATTTCTTTGAGAGGGGGTAAAGGGCAACTCACTTTTACTTTCCAGTTTTTATTAGGGTTTGTGCACTTATAAAAAGTTCATGTGTGCTATTGTCCTAATGGTTCTGAGAAGGTACAAATCTGTCTGACAAACAGAAAGAAGTAAGTGATATTGTTCATAATGCTTTTGTAAAATCCTGCCTCTCTCAGGGTGTTTTCTTCCTCCATCCTTGTGATTTGCTTCCATCAGTCTCAACCGTGGGAACTCAGCAGTTGACATGGCTTATTTTCACATCTTTATAAAAGCCACAATCAAAAACGTTAGGACCTCTGCCCTGGGGGCAGGGAGGAGAACGGGCCTGTAGCAAAATTGTTGTTCTTTTTCTCTAAAAGGTGAAGTCACTAATTATTCTTGTCCCTTCACACAGGGCTTCATTTGCTCCTTAAGTTTTAATTACTGTAATTTAAACCTCAATTTCTTTTGTCATCCTAGCTACCTGCAGTAGATAAATTGCCTTCTAAACTATTTCCTGTGAGTGGGCAGGACTGATTCCTTGTACAGGCTAAAAATATTTGCTCTCTTAATGCCATGGTAGGCTCTATCCATAAGAGGATTAATCAAACCATGGCTGTGAATATACAGAAATCATGATCACCAACCACAGAGCACATACACACACACACACAAGCAGCACAGTGAAAGGAATTAATGCCTCCAGAGAACTGTGTCACTTGATCTACCAGCATCTTCTCCATCCGGGCCCTGTTTGGCTGGCTCTGAAGTGGGTGCGAGGGACCTCATCCCAGTTTTGGTTCCCTTCAGGCAGGATTGAGTCCTAGCACACAGGAGACATCAGGGAGTGCTCCAGTCCTCTTCTCCTGTCTCTACACAGACCCACAGGATGCCAAGAGATGTCTGCAGGGACTCCCCAAACATAGCCTACAGGAGGCTGCATCTCACTGGGAAGGACTAACCCACACTTCACCAAGGAGTATCACAGATGACTTTACAAACCAGTTGTTGCAGAACTGAGGATGCCACCAGCTGCTCCCTGTGGGACAGGGTGTCTTTGTAACCTGATGATGTCACAATGTGCTAATAGTAACAATACCTTTTTTTTTAAGATGGTCATGCAGTAGCAGGCTGCCAGAGCAGAGCAGAGAGCAGCGTTGGCTCACCTAGTATATGTCAGCTTGTGACCATGTTATTTCACTTGAATGGGTTGGAGTTCACAAGTAACCTTCTGTGATGCAGAGCCTAATATGGGTCTAAAGTACATCCAGAGCTGTTCAGCCATTTTCCTAGTGAAGCTCAGGGCTCCTCACACCAGGGCAAGCCAAGGCCATCAGGTCCTAGCGGTATCAATGATAACTGTCTCAGTAATTTGAGATTCACTTCCCTTAAAAGGATGAAGTGACAAGAAAAGTGGGTCACAAATAGATTGTAGGGCAAAACATTAAGGGATAAGTTGATCTTGCACTGGCTTCATTGAAATTATGCTACCGTGAATTTGGTGTCACGTCTCTATTGAACTTCTTGCCTTGCTACAGAGAGAAGCATGGGCAGAGGGAGCAGGCTGCTAGCACCTGAAATTTCCGGGATTTGTTACTGTAGGAGTAGGTGCCGTTCATTTGTTGGCTGATACTTAGATCTTCAGGTGAACCCAGGGGGTTCAGTGTCCAATTCCTAGGTGCCCTGAGGCTAAGGGGTATCCTTTCCTGTCTTCCTATGTCCTTCCATTTCCTGGGCAAAGCCAGCCATGCAAGGAGATCTTCAGGAACCAAGTTGAAGTATGTCTAAGCTATTCAGGAATGAGGTGCGGAGAAAAGAAAAAAGCCTTAGACACCTAACTGTCTGCACTTGCTATGGACACAACTGCCCTGCCTTGGATTTAGGGACTGAAACCTACTTCTTTTGTCAGCACACCATCACAGAGAGAATCTGCTAACTGCCAGCGGTTGAGTAGTCTCCAACCTGGCCCACAGTCAGCAGTGGTGTTGCCACAGCTACTGAGGGGCTCTGCTGTTGTCCAGACTGACAGCCAAGTAGAATAGTAGACTTTTTTATATTATTGACCAGGGGTAGATGGACGTTGAGCACCACGGGTGCACAGCAAGTATTCAGCAGGTATGAAGTCATGTTCGACATGATTCGGAGAAAAATAGGTACCAGCTGAGTGCCTTACCTCCCAGTTACTGCCTACTCTAGGAGATAGGAACAGTGCCAAGAGATCAGGGGAAGGAGAAAGGGAGGAGAAGGAAAGAGAGAGGTTTTTTTCTACTACACAAATAACAATGGACTTCTAATTAAACATATTTCAAGAAGAAGCTTCCTGTCTTTAGCTCTAGGCAGAGCAAGATGCTGATTCCAAATCTTTCGTGTCCCTGAAGCGTCGTTGGCACTAGGATATGACCATGTCTTGCCCCTCTCGGAAAACGCCTACAGCATGTACTGGGCTAGTGAGACATACCGGCTCTGAGAGCTGCCTTCCAAGGCTTTGGCATGAGCTAGGGTTCCTCACTTCTCTGCAGGTCAGGGGTAAGACTGGTGCTGAAACAGCATAGAGACCTTAGAGATTTAAAGGATTAAGCTGCCAGTAATGATGTCTGGTGGCCCCTAAATAGCATAAACCATTTGCATTTGATTCTCAGATACCACTATGAAGTTTAGAATATGTCTGCATGGTATGAGGATGTCTTTTCAGAAGAGTAAATTAATCCTTAGCTGATTTACCAGTGTCTCTGCTCGCTGTCACCACAAAACACTACATTCTCGAGCAGTTTTCATAGGAAGTTGGTGCTGAAATCTTTCTCCTATAATTTAAAGGTTGCTATGTCTATATTGCAAGGTGTGTGTGTCTACAGCACTGGCTGTACTATCGCAGGATCCATATAGCACAGGCCCTTCCCATTCAAAGGGCAGCGTGAGTTCAGGCACCTGACATAATGCATCAGTCCTTCCCTCATGGGACACTGAGCTTTTTTTGGGACCTATAAGCAAATTGTCTGCTTGATGTTACCCACATGATATCACCACAAGAACTGATGGGGTAGGAAGAGGGGGACGCTGGCTGGACATAATCTACCTGATTCACTCGCATAACTTGCCCTGCCATAGTCCACAGAGTTCGCGTATACCTCAGAGGGCCATAAAGCCAGTCTGGCTTAAGCATGGCACTTGGGAGTTTAATGGTTTGCCACTGGCTCTTACTGTGCTGCCCTTGACAGTGTCCAAGACCGCTGGTGTCAAGCTAGTGCAGCTGAGCTTACCTTCGGCAGCATTGCTGGCACACTGGAGACAGCTAAGCAAACAGATTTTCTGTTAGTTAGTCTTGATCGGGAATTTATTTTCAGTTAATGAAAGACAAACTAGAAAAAAGAGAAGCTAAATTCTTGTAAAGGAATTCAGCCCCCTGGATTTTAGCTCTGGATCATATCTTATGACAAATAAAAAGGGGAGGAAACTCTGAAAAATGTCCTTATCATTTTTGGCAGTGCCTATGCTGTCGTTCTCTGTATAAGTGGCATGCATGTTTATAGACTGCAGCTACCTGGATGAATCTATCAATCAGGCCACACAGACCTTTATCATATAAGGCAGCAGGACAATGTCAAAGGGTTTCAGCACAGAATGTGAAAAAAGAGAGGCTGGTAATCTCAGCAAAAACCAGATGAGAGTAAAACCCTCTCCAGGACCATTACACAAAGAATAACAATTTTTAGTTTTATAAAGTAGATATGAGTTCTATCTTGCCTGCTCACATAAAAAAGGCAATACCCAAGTGTTAGCCATAAAAATGGTATAAAAAGAGGAAAAATCATCTTTCCATTCCCATTCACAGCTGACACACCCATAGACCAAGTTAGCCCCTTTTGCATGGCATCTGTCTGTAGTCCTTGTGTAATTGCTTGCCTACTATAATTTCTAAAACTTTTTAGGATTTACTGCTTTCCAGAACACGTGAGCTACGCATGTCTAACAGTCTGAAAATAAAAATTCTGCCTTGGAAATAATTGGAGTTTGATTTTTTTGTTGTTGTTGTTTTTCTATTATTTTAAAACAAAATGGTGATCTGTATTTTTCATAAGACACTGTGGAGGGAGAAGCTCCTAAACTAAAATAGTCAGTAAAACAGGAGTTAGCATACTAGCTGCAGATACATATGATGACAGGGGGGTCCTTTCATCTAACTGCAGCATCTTTACAGCTCTACATCTGACTTGTTATTTCTACAAGAAGGGGAGAGGAACAGACATCTCTGGGGCATAATTCAGGTCATCTGTTTGAGTCATTTATATTTATTCAGTGGAGTTAAGGTTTAGTTTACTCCTACTTAGAGTTAAAATCAGACCTGGTTTTAATCAGAACCAGAGATCCCAATTTCCCAGTTTTGTGCTTCAATCTCTAAGTTTTGCTGGGATCATAACACATCATCCTGTCCCTAGGAAACTTTCCTGAATTTGACAGATCAATATTTTCAAATAAGAAAATCAGATTATGCTAAAAAAAATCCCCCAACAGGGTCAAAATTCATGTTCTTCAGCAGACAACTTTGGGCCCTTGGCTACACAGATATGAGTGCAGAGCATCACTTGGACCTCTGTGCACTGCTGGAGGGTAGAGTAGTTGACGTCAGCACCTTCCTTACTGTTTGTCAAAGAGCCAGAAACGCCAGGTAAGCTCAGTGATGCTTAGCTGAGACAAATGTAAACGACATGCTGGAAGGAGTAGATCTCAAGAAGCATGTGCTCCAGTGTATTCTCACGTATTCACGTGCCTCACCCAGAGAGCACTAATGGAGGTGCCTCCCACACCTCGCCTCTGATGCACATCTCCCGAGCCTGTCAACATGGCACGAAAACCCCGCGAAGAGAGGCCCTCTCCAAAGCGATCACACTTCTGTGCCTGGTCACAGCTGGGAGCCCTGTAAAAACAACCTTTCTCACAGTATCCTGGCAACTCCGGATGGAGTGTGCTTATGTGGGAGGAAAGAGAGGTAGGAGGGGGGAGGATGTGTGGCTGTTTGAAAACATTTGTATAAATATGTTCACTTCAAGTTCATTTCTACAAGTGACATGAACAGTACACGGACAGATTGCTTTGTGAGTTTTTTTCCAGTGCAGCTTTGGTTTTGTATGAAACTACTGATTTGCAGATTTTCGGCCAAGTTCATAGCATCAGAAATGACAGTTAAAGGCAAAAAGGATGCAAGATACTTACTTTCCTCCAATTCCATGCTAACACTCAAATCCCAGTTGCATTGCTCTTATCTACTGTTACATCTGCCTGTTATTACCGGGCATTAGTAGCAATGGCGAAATAGTTAAAGGCTTTCTGTGATGTAGCAGTAAGCAGAAGTGTTGAACATGTAAAATATCCTTGATAAAATTCTCAGAGGAGGGGAATGTACTCTGCAGCTGGCAAAGCATGTGCTTATTTGTTAGGTAAAATGGAATTTCACTTCTGGTTTAATCTCATCACAGAATTCTTGCACTTTAATCCATTTTTGAGAGTCCAAATTACAAAATATTCTGCTTTTGTCACCAAACCCATGCATAAACAATGACATCTGAAAATTTAAATAATTGAATATGAAAAGTAAGGTGCAATGTACAGACCGCTGCTAATTTTAGATCTAAACTGTTGCACTGAAGGTTACCTAGTAGAATAAAAGAAGAGCAAACATTTCCACAAGATGGGAATATTGGGAACTTGTTGTGGTTTCACAGAAGTGTTTTCCTTAATCAGCAAAGGTTCCTGTTGTTTTAGGATCCTAGATTGTAGAAATGACCAAGAGACAACAAAATAGGGAGATGATAAATCACATAAGCAATTATGTGAACAGCGTTCGAATGTTAATAGCAGCTTCCCTCTAATGGAGCACTGGAACTAGCAAGAGCACACACGACAGCATACATGTGTCAGCTTTCCAATTTGGAACAAACCAAAAATCATTCAATAAGGAAGGGCTACCACATATTTCCTGGGGTATGGTTTAGCTCTTTGTTCTCCTGGGATCTCTATGTTTTTTTCTTTCAGCTAAGACTACATGTCCTGTGATACGTTCTCTTGGAAGATGCCAGTAGTGCATTATAGGAGGCAGTAAAGCATCTGAAATGTCACTGAAGGACACAGAAGAAAGGGGATTATGACACAAGTAATTCCCAGCTTTCCTGAAGCAATTGCAATAGTCTATCCAAATGGAAACACTTCAAGGTTTTCTTGGATATTCTGATTTTGAATCACCTGAAGAAAAAATCCCTACATTTTCCATTAAAAGAAGATACTTACCTACAGAATGTTGATGTAATTTAAAAAAAGAAAATATTCCTCCATCAAAAAATATATGTACTCAGTCAAGTTCTCCAGTAGGTAGATTAGCCAGAGAATGCGTCAGTTTAAAGGAACTGAGGATTTAGCCTCCTCTCTGAAAACCAGATCTCAGTTGCATGGCGTGTGCTTGCTCCACGCATATGAGAGATCCACAAATCTGACAATACTGGAGAATTTATCCAGAAAAGCTGAGCTTTTTATTTTCTGTAAGGTTTTAGAATCTCCCCACGTAGCCTGTTGGGCACACTAAAGCAAAGGACTCAATTAAATACTTTATATTACATTTTGAGACATGCTTGTAACCTTGTCCACGCACTGAAATCTAAATACATTTACACAAAAAAATAGCAAATAAAATCTGACGCCAGTGAGTAAGAACCTTTGACAGTATATATTACACTCAAGCATTGGTCTTCTGCACAGAGGGAGAGATACCTCCTGAGTCTGGCATGTGCCTTGCATTTGCCTCTCCTTCCCTCAAACTTGCAGAATCACAGCGACATCCACAAAGGCCTGAAAATCCACTGTGTGAATAAATGCAACCCAGAGCTCTCAGAGAGTAAGGAGCATTATAGAAATGCTCTATGCATGGCAGACCTATGCATAAATGGAAAAATGCCACTGGTATATCACTCAAAATGTTGTAAGAAAACCAATATTGGCTCCAGTCAGTATGCAATGTGACCATTTTATACGTAGGAGGATTTCATAAGATTAGTTGATGACAATCCATTCTTGAAATGCTTAAATCATTTTTACCTAGAAATGCTTGCATTGAAGAAATGACTAACTAATATAAGCCCTTTTCTCTGATTTCCTCCTAGAATGCACAAAATTGTGTGCCAGTTGATACTGAGAATTGATTTTTTTAATCCACTGTGAAGTAACATGTCTACTGTTTCAATTATTTCTACCTTGTATGTATTCAGTTTTCTTTTCTGATTTACAGCTCCAAGAGTCAAACTGAGTCTTAGTGATCATGCAGTTCTTTGCCTGTAAAACTGATACTGGAGGCTGAATTATGCCCTGTGGGCAGCCCCACTGGCTCTATACAGGGCCTTCGAGTCATCTCCTGTAACCTACTTGTCTTAAAGATTAACAGATGTGTAACAGACTGTAATGAAACAAGGGTTTGGATACCACCTCATCCACAATTCATTCACTCTAATCCGTGTCGGCACTGCATGCAAAAAAGAATGAGGAGGAAAAAATTCATTTCTTTTCCTAAATACGACAGGTTTGATCTTAATCACACACAAATAGTAGACGTAGGTAAGAAGATTCTTATATAGCCACTTGTCTGGAAAAAAAAAAATAGAGCTTAATATTTTGAAGATTTCTGTATTACGATGCACATTTTACTATTTTCACATTGTATGTGAAATGTGAATGGGATTGGATTTACCTCACACCACTTGAGACATCGGACTTTCAGATTGGTCACCCTGGCTTCCCTTGTCAGCACTTGAAACAAGCAGCTCGTCTGACCTACCTTGTGTAGCTGTCTGACCGTCAGAAGAATTTGGCAGCGGAGGGGTCTCCTTCTCTCTGTTGGGTAGAAACGCAGTCTAAAGCAACTTTCAGCTACCTCAGTTTTGACAGTTGGATCTCACTGCAGGTTTACTAGTCCGATATTTACTTTCTGATTTAAAATTGGTTGTGAAATACAGATGCATGTGATAAAGTAGCCATCATTAGTCTAAGTAGATAGACTTGTTCTGGCTTTCTGCAGAAAACTTTAGAAATGCAAATGCAACTGGGACACAATTTCTTACCATTATGGGCTATTTTCCTTGTTCCTCAACCTGTTATTACAAACCACAGCTGAAGAATAGTCCTCTATTCATATTCTTCACATACAGCTACATAAGAATATTTTCAGTGCATGTACATCACTTGTTGATTTTAAGCAGTAACTATTAAGGGTCTTGTTATTTATTTCCTCGTCTCTCTTCCCCCTACCCCCATATGTTAAGCAGTTTTTTCTTTTTCCTGTGCATTTTTTATCTTGCATGGGTGGAAAAGTAACTCTTTATATTATTACAGTACCTCAAATCCAAAAGGAAATCTACTTTTTTTAATTTTCACTATTTTTAACATTGCCTTTATTCACTTTAATTGATACTAGAAATGATTGCCTATCTGGCTTTGCATATGAAGAGCTTTTTCTCTTCTCAGGCTAATGTTGTCACTGGAACTCTGTTGTCTCACAATTAATGAAACTCATAAACTTCTTTTTTATGTGTTTTGTCTTAATCCACATTGTTCCTATTTGATGCTGCACAGGCTTGACTTCTTACCAATTCTTACTTCTCCTCACCCATACTGTCAACTACTTGTCTGGCTGGGGACCTGGAAGGCTTTCACGCAGTCATGCCTCTCTCAGCTGCCCTAGACTCTATCGCTATTTAACTGGCTAAATGGACATAAACTGCCATTTTTCACAACACTGTGTGATACTCCTTGCAAGTTACTACTCAATTTAATCTAATTTTTCCATTTTTATTTCAATTTAGTTCTCAGTATACCTTCTTATTTCATGAATGGCAAGAAAAGTCACGGAAACTTTCGGAGTCCTCCTTTTTGTCCTTATTTACACTCTGATATGTCTTCAGCTGCAGCTTTCTCGGCAAGTTTCCTCCCACTGAGAATTAACCATTTACAATCAGCTGGGTTTTCAGAAAGCAGTAACTTTGTCCTAACTTAGATGGCATAAGCACAGATTGTCACAAATTTTTTCTTATTTACTAGCACTAAGTATGTTACAGCTGTGCAAGAGTTAAAGATTTTAATAACTGCAATTCCACAACCATCCAATAGGATAAATTTCGTTTTTAAATACCCTTAACTGCATTACAGGAGAAGCAGAAATAGCCATTACTATTGAAAAAAAGCTAAAAAGGAAATACTGAAAAGCCAGGTAGAATCGGAAGAAAATGAGCACCAATGAATAGAAAAAAAAGTCCTGGAAAAATGAAGAAAAATATCAGAAGAAACAAAGAATGGTAGGGCTATAAGCAATGACATAATAAGGTACATAATAAAGTATAATTAGGATTACCGGGCACTTCCAAACCAAATGCTTGTGAAAAGAGCCCAGTACCAGGCCATGCTGCTGGAGTCAAGGAGGGGGCCACATGTGTAGGCACACCGCCAGTGGTACTGAAAGGGACTGACGATGAGCATCAGCTCTGCAAAGCTGTGGGGAAAAGGTGAATATAACCACTGAGTCTATAAACAGAACAGAGGAGGAGGAAGAAGAGGAGGAAGAAAGCTATATTAAGAGTTTCCACGGTAGCGTAGTTGTGGTTGCTATATTTAAAAACATGATATTGGCACAGTGAGGAAGAGACAAGATTGAAGGCTGAAGAAGACATCATACGAGTGAGAGACAAAAAAAGCTCAATCTGTTTAGTTTACGAAAAAGGGATCGAAAGGTTGCTCGATTTCATCATAGGATTTCTTGAATGAGAAAAGACACTGGGTCTGGAAAGCATTCGTGGTTCAGAAAGGAACACCAGCTGGAGGGTAAAGCCAGAGAATCTCCAGTCTCTAAAAAACATTCCCCTTTAAGAGTGTGCATGGGTAGTTATTGAGAAAAACTTCCAGACTTCATTTTCAAAGCAAGACTGCACACTTTTAAGACATGCTTAAGCCAAATACACAGTATTTATAGAACACAACTGTAACAGCAATTGGGTGCAAAAAACAGTGTTATTCTGGAAGGACACATTGTCCCTTCTGGACTTGGGGGGAAAAAAAAAAAAGATCTATGATTTCTAGAAGTCGCTAAGCCACCTCAGAATAGAAACAACTGATTAAACCATGCTCCGATGACTTGCAGCTTCATATGCTGGCTACAATGAACATGGCTGGAGCTGACTGTGAGGCAATTTGATTTCATTCTCTTCTTCTCAGACTGTTTCTGTGCCCGAGCTTGATCTTGTGACTGTAGTAAAGTTTTAATTAGAACAATTTTTCTCTGAACTCTTAATTTTATTTAAAGTTGAAAAGTGCCTACCAATATCTCAGTAAATGTTAGATCTGAGTTGGATGTGGTTTTTCCCTTCCCTGGGGATTTTTGACATTTCAGAAATGCCTTCTAAATTAGAATAAAAAAGAAAATGTAAAAAAAAGTCACAAATCACAAAATCGATTTTTTAAAATCATGTCAGTTGAACCATTTCCATCATTTCCATTTTCATGTCAAACTTTTCAGATATTTTCAGATTGATAAACTTTTGATTTCCAAGTAACAAGACAGTTTCAAAAATAAAAAAAAATGTCTTGGAGAAATCAGACAGTGGTGGTTGGAAGTCAACAGCAATGGTTTGGGAATTTTTTCCAATTTTTCTCTGCTGGAGCACAGATTTAATACAATGTGTACTACACAAAGAGGAGTTAGGAAGAACTATGTATTTGATTTTAGCAGAAAATAGCAGAATTTGGTTTTAGCTGAAAATATGGCTGAAAATTCATTTTCATTCTCCTTTCAGGGTGATTTTCAGTTGTCTTTCAGAAGAGCATCTCAAAAGAGTATGAATTAGAAAAAAAAATTCATAATGAGGACAATGGCTAGCACTTTTTTTTTATTTTAAAAGTCTGTTTCACAGATGGCAGACAGAGGAGCTGCGTAAGATGTTTTTGAACTCTGCTGCGGTCAACAGCTGCTATTGATGCTGCCTTTCCTTAACTAAGAGACAAGTACCTGTGGAGGAAGTCAGCTTAATCATGGAAATCATGAATGAAACTGGCCAGATGAACTTGCCATGAACTGCAGTTCCCATATTCAGACAATCCCCAGTCTTTTAATTAGATATGCCTTTCAATTTGGGAAAAGCTTTTATTGAAACCTCATTAATGTAAGAAGCTAATCAACTCATAGCTGCGCTCACCAAGAGGGTTTTACCTTTAAACAAATCACCGTGAAATCACTTGCCAAGCTACAAGTCTTGCCTGGAATCATGTGTAGTACACACTTTTTTGACTAGCAAAACGTCTGTCTCCTGTTCCAGTCAATGCAGAAAAAGATAAAAAGTCACTCTACGCAGTGGTGTCGTTAGCACACAGCACTTCTAGTTTGAGCAATGCAGTGTTTATCCCCATTCTAACAGAGCATTGGAAAATAGTTAAAAAAAAATAAAGTTCTCATTTCTTATTTACTAAAAAGACAACGCTACCCAGTTAAAATCAACACTACAGCATTACTAAAGAATGACAAATGAACCAACTCAGAGAGAATAATTAACCAATTAAGAGAATAATTATGCCTTATTCTTCCCACTCACTAGATGGGACAGATAGAGAAAACAAGACATAAAAAAAGACTACATTGCTACCTAGAGTAGTATTTTAGCCATTTTGAGATACATAAAAGCAAAGTTATTTTTGTTTTCATATCCAGGGATAAATACATGCACAACTGAGTTGTTCTGTGCTGTTATCTTCATGGCATAACCCTGTCATCCTTGACTTTGGGGAGCCCTGGTAAGAAGTAACAGCAGCGGTAAAGCCTGAGCATCTGAATGCTTTAATTCAAGTCATTCCCGGTGACAGGATTTTGTTTTCATTCCGAGCAGATTCTGTTTCTGCTAGAAGGTTCAGGAGGCAGCAAAATGCAGCCAACAAACTCATAAAATAGATCCTGTCAGACAACTATGCCTTCCTGAAAAAAACAAGCGAGTAGTTTGATTGTTTGAATAAGAAAAAGCAGAACAACACACTGTCTAACTCTAAACTAAGAGGTTTTATTATAATCCTGACATTTGGGTTGCTTCACTTTCTTAACTTTTCATTTGTTCTTTGTCAGTTCCATGCAAATTTAAACTGCTTTTAAGTCAGTTTTTGATGAGCAGAGCATGCTCAAGCATAGAGTGGTGCAGTCAAAGAAGGTGGTACTGTCATTGCTGTCTGTGACCATCTACATGGTTCCCTGGAAAATCAAGAGGTGTTTCTAAGTTGATCATGCCCTATAAAGGGATGGCCATCAGTGCCTCCTGACCACAGATAGATTTTTAAAAGTAGCTCTATTGACCATATTTTAGTACAAATCCAGAAATAAAGTGTTTCAGTTGCCATTACGCACACAAAAGAATATTCCCTTCTGCAGAAAAGAGATGAAGGAAGTGATCGTCCCCCTGTACTTGATGCTGGTGAGGCTGCACCTTGAATATTTTGTCCAGTTTTGGGCCCCTCACTACAAGACAGACATTGAGCTGCTGGAGCCTGTCCATAGAAGAGCAACGAGGCTGGTGAAGGGTCTAGAGCACAAGTCTTATGAGGAGCGGCTGAGGGAACCAGGGTTGTTTAGCCTGCAGAAAAGGAGGCTGAGGGGAGACCTTATCGCTGTCTACAACTATCTGAAAGGAGGTTGTAGCGAGGTGGGTGTTGGTCTCTTCTCCCACGTAATGAGTGATAAGACGAGAGGAAATGGCCTCAAGTTGCATCAGGGGAGGTTTAGATTGGATATTAGGAAAAATTACTTCACTGAAAGGGTTGTCAGGGATTGGAACAGGATGCCCAGGGAAGTGGTTGAGTCACCATCCCTGGAGGTATTTAAAAGGCGTTTGGATGTGGTGCTTAGGGACACGCTTTAGTGGTGAACTGGCACTGTTAGGTTTACGGTTGGACTCGATGATCTTAAAGCTCTTTTCCAACCCATATGCATCTGTGATTCTGTGATTCTGTGAAAAATGCAATCATTTATATCAATGAAATACTTTAAACTAATTTTTAGTTTCTCAGTGGATCACCTTTTAATAGAAATAGTTTCTCCCATATGTGATGGATATTGATATGTTGTCATTGTAATAGTGTCATTATTGATAGTCGTTTATAACATAACTGTACTCTTTTCTATGAATATATGTACTGGAGAACATTTGTTATGTGTTCTCCCTTTTTTGTGACTTATATTTTCTGCTGTGATTTAGTCCCTTAAGTTTCCCTTCAGACATACTGAGAGTCCAGGCTCAATCTTCGGTAGAATAAGGAAAGACAGCACGCTGTGTCTATTTCTCACAGGCAGGGAGGCCTAACACCAGACACAAGCTACTGCGGATCAAAGCTCTTTGCTCTCATGCTCCCTTCTCTTTGAGGCAAGATATCTCAATCAACTTCAAGCTTCTAGGAAGAAGAATAAGGAGGAAAAGAGACTACTTCATCAGGGTTTTTAACTTCACTAAGGATCTGTGAATAATGATGCATTCTAGAGTGCATGACTATATTTCCATGCCTTAAAACCAAATTATATTGTTTTCTTGCCACTGCCTAGTTTAGAATTGTTTCATTTCCAAAGCTGATGTTACTACAACAAAGAATAGTGTGCCCAACTACTGGCAAATTGAAGTCATAGTCATGTCATATCACAGATATTATATATAAAACCAAGACAGAGTCATTTAGTTCCTCCTCCTGCANAATCTCAAAAAACATTTTTTTCCCCCCCCAGAGAAACATTTCCCAAAGGAAAAAAAGACCTGTCATTTAAGCAACGGAGTTCATATGGTTGCACTGTAACTCAAAGACAACTTTTGGGGAGTAAGATGTCAATAGCCCAGCTGCCTTAACAGCCATGTGCAGCGCGCACCGATGTTCAGACTGGAACGTGGCAGCCTTAAGGTACGCTGCAAATGAAAGTGTTTTTCCCAGACTCCAGGGGGTCCCATCAACATTATTTCAAATGAAATATTAACAGGGGATATTCATAAGTAATACTCCTAGATGATCTAATAGAGTCAAGGCTTGCAATTATTTGAAATGAATGAGCCACAACAGCCTACATCGTTGCTTCAGAGTGGGTTTGCAGTGCTTATGTGTGTGAAAGAGTGGCACAGAGCATTCCTCAGAGAGCAGCTAAAAGCTGCCAGAAGGTCCTGGAGGGTGCGACAATGGAGCTGGAGAGCCCCAGTACCGTGCCAGGGTTATGAAACAACCGGCAGACTGGTGTGCACAATAACTTCAACTTTTCTCTGATGCTTGAAATAGGCTCCGCTGAATGGCAGCCCTCCCTGCTGCATTATAAAACCTGCTGAGGAAGTGCCAGGAGTACTCAGACTACATCCCAGAGGTATTCAGACACATCTTATTGCATAGTTTTAGCTGTCACGCATGGCAGCAACTACTGTTTTTGTAGTACATTAAATACCACTGTCTTCACTATATGGAAAAGTAAACTTTCAAGTTTAGATTAGTACAGTGGAAAAAGTGACTGATTTACTGAGTCTTTTTTTTTTTTTTTACTTTCATAGAGTAGAATCTGCTATAGACCTAATGTGTTAGTCTTTATCCAGTATCTCATCAGTCAGCTTTGCACAGAATGAAAGGCAACAAGAATTTCACTAGAATTCGTACGTAACCACTTTAAGACCCAAAGATTGACCAGGACACCTCATCTCTGCGGCCAGGCTAAACAGAATAATGTGGTAATTTCTAGCAACAGATTTAGGTGCTCTGTTTAACATCTACATTCTTCTTCCTCCTGCTTTTCTCACAAGAAACATGGATCCTGCTGGTTTTTGTCTTCTTACCCACGCAGCAGACCAAAATCTTTGGTTTTGCAGAACTGGAAGTGATTGTGGAATGGAAGAAAAAAATTTCTTCCTATAATGGATGCATGATCACAGCATATATAACTGTGCCAAAGCTCATCCAACATAGCTTTAATTGAGATACTGCTCCCAGTGAAATTGTAACTGCATAGGCTAGCTGTTTAAGTATCCACCCAGATCTCAAAGGAGTAAGATTTGCAAGAAGGAAAAGCATCTTTTACAAGACCAGCTGATGTAGGTCGAAGCAGCAGAGAAGTTTCTGGGCATCACACAGTCGTTTCATCAGCACTGAGCATGTATTATCAAGCCGGTATTAAAATGGCCACAGTGCTATTGATACTTGAAGTGGCTAGAAAGTTGTCTCTGGTACATCATGTATCATCTAGTACATGCACCACATCTTCCATTGCAGTTCAAACACTCTTGCCCTCAAGCACAAACACATTAATATTTAGCCTCGAAACTATTCATGAGAAAACATAATTAAAAAGAGAAGAAGAAAGAAAAAAGAAATGGAATATGAAAAAGCTGTAGAGCAGAATCAGAAAACACCTTTTTTGAACTATAAGTTATGAGCAGGTGTTTATAAACAACTTGACAGGAATTTATTTTATAGTATTTTGTAGGACTGTTTATTTTGTACACAGAACTTTATATTTAGTGACAATTAGTTTGTACTGAAGTAATGGCTTCAATAAGTCACAGCAAGCAAACACATGCTCACTTACTTATGACCCTTGTTTTATTTTGGAATGTTTTTGTTGAAAAAGAGCTTCAGTCTATGTGAGTCCCTTTGTTATGCAGTGTACTACAAACCTCTGTGTCCAAATTCAAATACTGTATGGAATATAACAATGGATATTGAAAACACTGTATGAATACAAGATTTAGTTGTATCTAGCTTTGCCAAACTCAAAAAAAAAAAAGAGCTGAAGCAGGTTTCATGATTCTGTTAGTCTAAGTAAAAGAACGAATATATGTTATATGTTAAAACTATAATGGGGAGGGAAAAGAAAGTTATATAAGAACATTGGAAATGAACAAAACAAGTGACTGCTAAAGCATTTCTGTGTAGGTACACGACTGAAGAGTAGATCCTCGTGGTTACCTGACAGCGCAGCCTGAATTCCCAAGGGTTTGGACAGCATGCCCACTTTTATTACGGTCAAGAAAACTGACAACCACTAGGATGTTTCTTTATAAATCCACCCAAGGCCCCTGAACAAACTTTTTAAAAGTGGAAATTTGTCTGCAGTTCCCCCATCAGAATCAACAAGTATGTGACATAGGGCAGGCATATTAAATATCATGGTACTGTTTTAGGACCATCAGGTCTACAACAGGAATTTATAAACACCTAATAAATATAGGGATGGCCTAATTATCTAAGCAGCATGTCAGGTGCTCAGACACTCATAGAAGCCAGGGAAGTGCCAATTAACATATCTCATGATTGTTGAATTACTCCTGCATTTCCTCTTCAGATCCTGAGACTAGAGTAACAGTAATTTGTCAAAAAATTGCTTCCATTCCAAGTTACTTCATTATTGCTTTTTGACCATAATGCTGCACCAAAATGTATCATCTCTGTGTTTTGTTTCATGAAAGAGTAAGCTATTACCTTAGGTGCTCTATTTCCTATGAAAACAAATGAACACAGAATAATATCGTCTCTGAGAACAGCATCTATTCCTTTTTCATTGTTATTTCTCCTCTTTTCTTCCTTTTCTTTTTTTTAATTTTATTTTGGCATCATTTTAACCTTAATTCAAAATAAAAAATCTGCTGTATTCTTGGAGCTTCTTTCCTTGATAACTTTTGGCATTCAAAAAAGGAGAGGTTACTTTCTCAGACTGGTCTACCAGAAGCCCAAGAATCTTGAAAAGTCTCCGGATATGCTGGGGATAGTGGACAACACATAAAAGCAGTCATTTACTGCCAAAGGGGACAGACTTCATCGACTTCGGTTTTGCAAGTCTCTGCACCTATTAGAATATAATGCTTTTATTGCATTTGGTAATGCATTTAGTGATCCAAAGCAAAATGAATTGAATGGAGGGAGTCCCAGAGGTTTCAGTGAGCTTTGAATGAGACTTTTTTTCTGCACAGATTGCTCCCTGGGGAAGGAACATGCATTCATTAAGCACTGTGCATTAAAGTAACGCAATATGAATGCTATGCAAATGTGTAAAATACAGTTGCTATCACTTACTTGACTTAAGGTGTCCTCAAATGTTTTGCTTTATGGCATTAAAAGTAATTGATTTTGTTGGACTGTTGTTGCTAAGGTTTGGTTTATATAATTGTTTTAAGAAGAAGGCAATCTGAAAAATACCCAATTAGTAGCACAGCAGAGAACTCATTATTCTTTCAAATGCCTTTTGAAGATGCTTTAAAATTTTTGATTCTGTTGATTCAACAAGAGAGAAGGTGTTTAAAAATAAATGGAATAGCAAGAGAATACTCGTTCAATGCTCTGAACAAAAGAACAGTTTTCTAATATTTCTCAACAATTCTGCACTATTGTACCTTGGTATCCTCCTTTTTACTCCCCCAGCTTATACACAGCTGGGAACATAAAATATGTAGAGGCATATTCTATGTCTCTGTGTCCCTTATGATGTCCAGACATTCCTTGGGCCATATTTTGATGAATACATACTGCCATTTTTGTGCCATGGGTCTGATACTTTCAGAAGGTGTTGGATCTAAGTATGTGCTGAGTGTTGCATGGATGTAGAGTAGGTTACATCAGATTCCTCATTTGTGTGCCGTAGAGTTTCTCTGCATAGATGAAGTCCAGCAAACATGAGGTGCAAGGGAGCTCCCAGGCCCACGCACAGGACTCGCACAGAAAGATCAGTGTTTCCTGAGGGTTTCATTGTGGATGTGCAGTCTTGCTTATCACCCAGCTGGCAACCAGAATTTCTGCTCAGCTGGCCAATTGGCAAGGGCTACTGGTGTAGCTGGGTTCACAAACATTTATCTAGCCAAAGTTTCTAAATGGAAAACCATGACACAACCAGAGGAATCCAGCCATAGAGTATCAGATGTGGGTAAGACTTATAGACATGAATGTATGGGAAGGGGAACTGATCATAGGAACCCTGCTATTTTGGATCACCATTCCTGGCCATCCCAGCAATGCATTACCCCAACTGGAGGGAGGGTATTCAATCCCAGCTTTCTGGATGAGTTCCTTACCATCCCCTGACACAGCCAGTAAGGGTAACTCTGGTTACAGGACCCCTCACTAGTATTCTGTAACAAACACAAAATAATTTCATCACTATAAAAGAGGTTGACACCATAGTGAATATTTCTCTGCAGGTACTCCCTGTACAGAAAATCATTATTTCATGTCCATAAAGGAAGCAGGATGCAGTATTGCTCAGCTTATGCTAAAACTGTAGAGGAAGAGAATGTTTCTGCTTTCTGAAACAGGCACTGCAGGTCTCCCATCCTAGAACAGTAGCTTTGTTGGGATGTAAACTCTCCCATGGTTTATTCTTACCTTTTGTAACAAAGAAATCAACTTTGTAAAAGAATAAGAAAAAAAATGCATATCGATTTCTCTATTACTATGCTGCTGATATTGGAATTTGACCCTATATTCTTAGCCAGAATTTCAAAATACTACGAGGATGATAATTCCACAGAAATGCTACAAAATTTACCAAAGAAACATAATTATATTACATTTGGAAGAGGCTTTCTAGATGTTTCTGTTATGTGCAGCAAACATGAGCCTCAGCTGGAATTAATTTAAACCTTTCCTTTCCTTTCCTTTCCTTTCCTTTCCTTTCCTTTCCTTGCCTTGCCTTGCCTTGCCTTGCCTTGCCTTGCCTTGCCTTGCCTTTCCCTCTTTTCTCTTATTTTATTTTCTTTTCTTCTCTTTTCTCTTATTTTCTTCCATTCTCTTCTCTCTTTTCTTTTCTTTTCTTTTCTTTTCTTTTCTTTTCTTTTCTTACTCTTTTCTTTTTTCTTTTCTTTTCTTTTCTTTTCTTTTTTTTCTTTTCTTTTCTTTTCTTTTCTTTTCTTTTCTTTTCTTTTTCTTTTCTTTTCTTTTCTTTTCTTTTCTTTTCTTTTCTTTTCTTTTCTTTTCTTTTCTTTTCTTTTCTTTTCTTTTCTTTTCCTTTATCTTTTCTTCTCTTTTCTTCTCTTNNNTCTTTTCTTCTCTTTTCTTCTCTTTTCTTTTCTTCTTTTTCTTTTCTTCTCTTTTCAGCAGTCTCAATCTTATGTTTAATTTTCAATAACTTGAATGCCTAATGTCTATGTTGCCATGACCTATCATTATGAAATCTGTGTATCAAAATGAGTATTAGTTATTAATATGGAAAAGAGCAGTTTTAAGCAAACAGAACTGTGTCGTGCAATCTTATACCAGGGTTGAGAACGATATGTAAGTAATTACTTCTAAAGAGTGCCACTTTCATCATTTAGATAGCAAGTTAGAAACTGACAAAAAAACCTAACCAGGGATCTTCTCATCACAATTCTTCTTTGCCTTTTTTAGGTAAAGGAATTATTCCCTTTAAAGTTGGTGAGTTTTGATGCTTTGTTGTTTTTGTGGTAAAGCTCTACTAAAATAGAGAAGAATGAGAAGAAACTCTTGGCCTGAGACAGTGGGTAAATTAAAGGTAAAGTTAAGTTGCATAAACATGTGTTAATAAGAACAGGACACAAAGAAAGATGGGGGAAAAATTTAACTCTTGTATTCAAATCTAGGCTGCTTTCACAAAGCAAAGTTGCATCTGTTTTTTCAGTACTCTTGCAAAAATAACCCTCCTGTCATGTCTTATTCTGTTAGATATTCATGCTTGGAGCAATTAGTAAATGGATGTTTTATTGACAGCCTAACTTCTTGTGTCTTGGCAATATGTAGATAGGACTTAGAAAAACTTTACTTTTAAAGAGCCATTTTGGGACTTCAGATTTAACACTGATTTAATTCAATTCTTTTCATATTTTTATTTCTAAATGCATTTCAGCTGGATAGATTTTATTAAGAAATACAATTTTGGTATTAAGTTACAGATGAGGCTTTAAAACAGCTAGGTGCCTGCAACCACAACAGCAAGAAAAGCTTACTTCTTCTTTGTGTAAGGAATCAGATACTGGTGATATGGCACTTGCATGGCTATACATGGCTATACAGTTACATGTGCACACAGAGCCTGTTTTGAAGCACCTTGGTTTTGGTCCGTCCGTGTTTCTTCAGGCATCTGATTCATCTGAGGCGGGAGTCAGCTGGCAGGTATGGTAGCATTTACTTTAGAATCACATTTTTGAGTCAACTGGTGCACCTTCAAAAGCCCCCATGAGGATTAACTCACTTATATAGAGACAAAAGCGATAAAGTACAGCTCAGCTGAATTACACAGTGGAATTGCAATACCCAGGTGTAGCCTGACTGAAATAAGTGTGCTGGGCTCTCTGGTAAGGTACTTTTCTTCATGCCTATCTTCTGGCAAAAGAACACAGCAGAAAACACTAAGAGAGGATGGAGTAGAGCCAGACCATCACCGTTCTCTGACAGCTGCTGAGACAAATCTATTTAATCCTGAGGCTGGAGAAGAACCTGTCCGATAATCAAATAACCACAGTCAACATAATCTGGATCTTCCCATTTCCTCCACTCAGCAGAAGCCCAGAAAATCATCCAGCAAATACTTTTCTACTCAAACAAGGCAGAATACAAAAGGGAGAAACATTTCAGCTGGATCAAAAGCGCGTGATGAAAAGTCTTTCTAAAACTTTAGCGTTTGGGGCATGCTAACACTGCAGAGCTTCTTGGCAAGGTATGTTTGCCCAGTTGGAAATGTAGGTGGAAATCTCCACTACAGTGATTGTACCACCTCTAGTTCTCAAGCCAGTTAATTTGGAAGAAACTTGGAATATATCAGCATGGAATCGTGTTGTACCACAGTCTTCAGTGACTCCAAATTTGCTATCTACAGAGCCTGTATGCTCCTTGCCAAGATTATCTCTTTGTTGACTTTCTTTTCAGAGTGTTCACTTGGTAATGTTGACTGAATTGTCTGAACAAATGTTTAAGAAATTATCCATTTGAAATTCTGAGTTAATATATGAAAGGTTTTCAGTTTGCATGGAAAATTATACATATCTCCAAGTGAACAAGTGAAGCTGAACCAACTGTTGTAGTCACCAGATTTTTAAGTGATGCTTTCCCATTACCAACAGAAGAGTAACACAATCTGTGCAGTTTTTGAAGTTGCCTTATATATACTCCATTTGAACAAATTACAGTATTTGGAATGAGACTAAATATGATACTGAGGGTAAAGTAGAACAAAATACAACATGCTTTTCGGAATGGATCGTGATCTGTACAAACAGTCAAAATTTGTGCTTTCATTGCTGCTAGAGCGGTTTTATGATCTGGGTCCCTGTGATGCTGGACTGCTGTAAAGAGGACTCTTCAAGCACTATAACTCATGACTCCTTAGACTGTTGTAAACTGATCTACCTGTGAGCTCCCTTCCAGAAAATTGTACAAAACCTGAGCACACACATGAAATTCTGCTGGGAATCCTATCAGCAGAAGCTTTCAGCCTGTGCCCATGCTGAAAAGAGCTGTCAGCCTGACTAAACAAAGAATCCAGTCTGTAATCTGTAAGCCCATCTACAGCATCTGGCCTGGATTAAAAAGACCACAAAATTCGAGTGAGAGGATATTTTTGTGCGTAGACAGGATGGAGGTCTGCAGATGACAATTGAATGAGAAGATGGACAAATTCTGCTGTGAAGCAAAGACATCAGCAGTTCCTCATTGAAAAGATTCTCCAGAGAAACCTTCTAGGTGTATACATGTTATATATATGTATTTTATATATACATATATATATATTTATGTATATTTATATATCTGTTGGACTAAGTGCTATATCTAGAAACATCAAGATATTTGAGAGTCTAACAGTCCAGAAAAGACCAAACAGAGTTTATAAAGTCCCCAGTCAGATAGAATGTCCCATTTTCATAAAAATGCTTTCAGAAATCCAGTCAGGTACCTAAACACTTCAAAAAACCTGGCTTCTAAATGCTGAAAACTAAGCATCAAAACTAGTAAAAACTCATTAAAAATCCATACCTTTGAACCCTCCAGCCATCCCACAAACCAGGAGAAACCTGCCTTAATCCAAACGCAAGGGTATTGCAACAGTTTAACACCACACTGCTACCACTTTCTCCTGTCTTCTTATCTTCTTATCAGATGTATACTTACACAGATCTTTCAGAAACTTCAAAATTAGTACAAGTATTTCTTCTTAATAACAAATCATTGGTAGAAAATTATTTCCTTACTTTTGGGAGGGAAGCTCTCGATCCTGAACTTTGCGTGGTCATTGTCAAAACTGTAGTGATACCCAGTGCGACTCTAGCTGGAGCAGCATCCATGTTGATCCAGAAAGAAACCCAGGACAAAATGACAATCAGCAGGCTAGGAATGTACATCTGGATTAAATAGTATCCCATCTGACGCTCCAAATGAAACTTGACTTCAATGCATGTAAACTTTCCTAGAACATGAAATTACTTTCATAAATGCTTTTTGCACATTTTAATCTTGTTTTCTGAACATGTTAGATGAGTGGCCTGTTTCCTAACCTAACACTGTAAGCAGGTCCTGATACACAAACACGAGTCAGTCATTTGTTGCATGCTAGTTTGGGAGACGCATGGGAACCCTGACTCACGTTAACTGAGAAAACAAGTATTAGCACAGTTGTTTCACCTTTGAAAAATATAAAGTAATGTTTCTTTTCTCAAATTTTAATAAGATTTTACTTTAGTCAAATATAATGTTTAGTATTAAAAGGGGACAACATTTTGCTCTTTTAATTACATGAGATTAAGCAAACGTACTTAAACAGACAAATTGTCAACAATTAGTCTTATAGTCTTATAGTAGATCACAGCCCTTCTCATTCTGGTCACGTCATCTGCCTGTGTCTGTGGATTGTTTCTCACAGCAGAATCAACTCAAAGCCTACTTTGAATTTTGCCAAAAGTCTAACTCCAGGAATCCCATGACCATCTCTTGTGGGAGGTAAGTGATTCTTCAAACAACAAATAGCTGTTCCACAGGGGTAGCAGAGGACAGAAGTTTAGGATTGCCTGAAAGGGGAGCTAGTTGGGCAGCAGGGGATACAGAGTCCTGAGTTGCAACAGTTCATCAGCTACTAATCCAATCACTCTGTGTTGCTCTCCAGATTACTGTGTATCCTGACCGTGGTTTAGGCACTGTGAAGGCCCTCACTCGAGGCAGACTAATCCAAGCACAAAAACGTCTGTCCTTCCTGAGATGTCATGCTAACAGTTTCAAAGGACCCCTTTTGTCTTGGATGGGCAAATGGATGAAGATGCATTGTTCCTTGTTCATCGTCTCAGGTAAAATTAGATTTTTTTGCTCCTTTTTGTGATGCATGCGTATTTTTTCGCTAGTCTAGAAAGCTGAATGGCAGGGTGCAAGAGTTGGCACAAAGGACAATGCAGAGCCTGTTTGGCCAAGGGAGGTGGGGAGAAGAACTGAATAATATATTTTGGCAGGGCAGAAGCTCATATATGAGTGGCCTGACCTGTGGAGTTGCCTGACCTGTGACCCTGAAGACAGACTCTGATACCTGGATAGCGACTGATCCTGACCAGTCTGCCCATACAGAAGGGGACTCGAAAGGTGTGGGGTGGCCACGTGTGGCAGCAATGGCATACAGTAGCCCAATGTGTCACATGCTCTCCAGTTCCTGTGGTGCAACTGGGACCAAGCACCTTGCAGTGTGGGTAGGAGGAGAAGGCTGAATAATACAGCTTTTGTCCACATTTGAATTTCACAGCAAACCTGAAGGAGCATGCTACAGAGAGGACAGCAATGTGGGTGCCTGTAGGCAAAGTTTTCTTTTGCTTGAATACTGCTTTTCAGTTCCTCTGGCCAGGCCACACACTTTTAACGTGTGGTAATTAGACATTCATTTTTGTTAACTACATGCAATGGGAGCTACTAGTTGGCATTTTTATCCTTTGTGGGGAATCTTCATGGGTATACAAGGAAGCTATTGCTCCTGCTCTCCCCCCTCTCTTACTTTCAGTGTTTGAGCCTGCAAAATGGTTACCTGACAGTAATTAGAAAAGCAGATGAACTCACTTATTCAGAGTTTGAGTTATGTGCTGGGAAATGGCTAAACCCTGTATCAGCCAAATTACAAATGGGTAAGCTCTGTCTATTGGAATTTAGTCTCCATTATCCCCTTTAAGTGTGAGAAAAGATGAGAAGTCACAGCAGTCCCCTTTCCCACGGGTCTTGGACTCTGGAATCACAGTTTTCCTTCCTTGGCACTTCGGGCCCCAAAATGAGAAGTTGTATTTGTATAAATTAAAAACAATGATTTTCTTTTCATAAGAAATGAATGTGACATTTTTGGCAGAGGCAGAACCTCTCATGTTTTGTTATTTCACAGAGTGAAACAAATGTATTTGGTGCAACCAGATTGGCTCTTACACTGAAATGATGAAAAAGCTATTTTAGATGACAGGGATTATATCTAAACCCAACAAGCACCCAGCAAACCATTCTCTAAATGTTGTCCCTATTAAATAAACTCCAAGAAGCTAACTGCAAGTTTTAACAGAGTTCTCTCTGCTCTGTAAAGCTAGAGATAGAAAACAGAGCATTTGAAATGTCAAAATAGCAAATATAGGAAAAAGATTACAGTATTAAGCAAACATTTAATTTCCCAACATTTCATGTCTGTACACTATTTAGATCAGCAATGAAAGGATTGTCTTTTCAAATACTACATTTCATAAATTAGACCACACGTAAAAGCTAATGGATATTTTTCCTCATTGGCACTTTGATATGCTGGAGAAATAAATCGAGTTCAGAAAAAACAGTACTTTAAAAGTGCTGAATCAATATTTAAGAAAAGATTCAGTTTGTTAAAAAAGTTTCATTTTAAGGACATCAAAACAACTAGTTTTTTTAATCCATTTTTTAAGATTTTAAGTTACTTAATGATTTTAAGGATATTAGAATATGTATATTAGAAGACCTTTAATGAAATTAAAGGAAATTTGGAAACAAAATCTTTCAAACAAACAAAAGGGAGAAAATTTCATTTTTTCAGATTTAAAAATAAGTGTGGCTGAATCAAATTTTTTTTTTTTTTTTTTTTTTTTCATTTTACCCATCTTTTCCTTTACAAATTGTCAACAGTTACCATTAGGGTAAATAACAGAAAAAAAAAAGAGTAATGCTCACCAGTGTTGTAATGTTTTGTGCAATAACCAAGTTCTTTATCTTCTTTCAAAATAAACTGTGGCAAGGTTAAACCCTCTGCAACTTGCACAGGTCCATCACTTAGCCACTCAAATATCAGATCATTCATAGTGTAGCCAACTACAATAAAGAAATCAGAGCTCGTTAGGTGGTAACTGACTGGAAAACATCAAAAGCAAATATTATTGTCTGAGAAGCATGTCTTTTATTGCAATACATGTTATCATCTCAGTTATATTTTTAAACTCTCTGATTAACAACAGCACTATTGTTGTTAGTTACTAGTTACTCTTACTGCACTATTACTCTATTAAGAGCAACAAGTAACACCATTATGTTCTGAAATACTGCCCTGGTTTGCCACTAAAAAATAATTTTGCTGGCCCATCAAAGATACTGTTTACAACTGAAATGACATTTCGCTGTGCCTATGTATCAGCCTGCATTTTGCTTTATTTTCATCCTTCTTTGATGATGTAGTTGGTGGGCACCAACAAAGCAAGGATTTCTAGACTGCAGAATGCTGGGCCTTTACCAAAAAGGAAACTGCAGCTTTTGTAAACCTGTGAACCTACCACTGAGAGGTGCAGAGGGGAAAGAGAGAGGCTTCAACTCACTGAAGTCTCTTTTTGACTGCAATGGCTACATATTTATGGGTAAATTAAACAAGCTGTGTGCTGACACACTTAAAAAAGATGTGTGCTGACAGCTACGCGGTACAGGTGAGTGTGTGCTGGTACCCAAGTCCATGCCTTGGCCATATTCATCTTACTAGCATAAGCATACCTACAGGAGCTCTGCTTCATCAGCTGTGTTGCTTCCATTTTTCAAAAGCCCATAGCATGTTTTGATCAGATATAGCTAATCCCTGGCTGTGTACTAATTCCTCTTACTTTCCTGAGATTTAATTTCTCTTGCACAGCATCGCTGTGGTTATCCCTGGAAGCGATGCAGCCCTGATTGGTGAGGTGATGCGCCCCAGGAGGGGGAAAGGGAAGGGAGCAGGAACAGCACAGAGACAAGGGACCCACACGGTACGGTGATGGACAGTTAAAGCACTGTTCCTCTGTGATTTTCCCTCACAAAATAGGAATGTTGAGTCTCATCACACCAATATGACAATGTAGATACTATCTAACCACCAAATGTTATGGTTAAATCTTGTTCTTGACTAGATGAAGCAATTGGACACTCACAGCTCTCTAGCTGCATTGTACATGTCTGTACATCCATAGGAAAATTCTTCAAGTCCATGGGACAGGATAAGGTTAAAGTAAGCCTAAAATTGGAGGGGAAAAAAAAAAAGAAGCTATTGTTAGAAATCTACAGGTTTTATCCAAAGCCCCATATTTAGAGTTTAAAGGATCAAAACCAAATCTTAATACCTCAGAGGCTGGACTCACTCTCCCCTCTGAGCTTTAAAGGACATAAGAGCTGTGAAGACAGAGCAGGTAAGCAAACCAGGTGCTCGCTGGCTGCGTTGGGTGAGCAGAACACGGAAAGAGAAGACAACATCAAGATAGCAAGAAATGCTCTCCACTAATGTACCAGTGAATGTTTTATGTATAATACTGAACCCAAATAATGCAAAAGCTGAAAGAACTGATCATGGGATACACATTTTTAAGTTTGTTTTGGAAAAGCAAAGGAAGGAAACAACAGCCATGGGTTTTTTTCAACAGAGAGTGCTTTTGTCGTGTATGAAGCCCATTTCCAACCCTTCATTCTTACTGCTTAGCCATTAAAAGAAAGAAAAAAACACTGTACAGTAAAAGCTAGAATCACACAGCATTGAAAGATAAAGAGTGCGGACAGAAGAAAGTAAGCCTAAAGGAACTTTGTCATACAAACTAAATTCCTCTTTTAATTTTTAAGTTGTTATTGTCCCAGATAAAACATAATTTTACTTGGATTGGAATATTCCTAATGTTTCTTTTTTTCTTCTTTTTTTTTTTAGTTCAGTTTATTTTTTCACATTTGATTGAAATCTCTTTCAAGACTTCTCCCCTGCTTTATTTCTTTTCTTGTTTGTGTGGGGACAAGAAACCATTTTTAACAAATCAAGATACTGGAATGTCATAATTACAAACAACTAGCTGCTTTGAAAAACAGAAGAATTGTTAAGATTTTAGGTTAAGTCATATAAAAAGAGTACATTTTTATTTCAGATTAACTTCAGCACAAAAATGCTTTGACACAAAGAAAACAAATAAACAAAAACCTCTGCACCCATTTACCATCAAGGACGAGAACTAGATTGTCTGATTCAAAGGTACACTGAAACATTAACACAGCACAATGAGAATAACTTTTTAATTATGCCAGTGAACCCACAGGCCAGCTGCTAACCTTATGTATGTTGTCCCACAGAGAAATGCAATCTGTATGGAGAAATACTTCACTAAGCTCTGTCTCCTGTGGTGACTTTGTGCTTCTCACCACATACAGCTGATTCAAGCTCTTTCAGTCTATTTCTTCATCATGTGAATTTTTTGGGATGGCCTGACTGGGCCTTCTAGTCATACTGTCTTGACACCAAATCGCTATAAGAAGAAGATGATATTTAGGTAACTGAGATCAAAATGGTCTCAGCCTGATCAAAAATCACATTCAACATCTCTGCTTTTGCCTACTTGTCCGCTACCTAGAGAAAGTCACATTATTTTCCTCTTGACACAGTCTTCAGTGTACAAGACGATAATATCAGAAAATTAGAGATCGGTTGTCTGTGGCAGTGAAGTGCACTGAGATGAAGAAAAGCCCCCAGTAGTCCTCTCAACACCACCATAGTAAATAAACTCCCACTTAACCTTTGGGAACAAATAGCATAAGCATTAAAAAAAAAAAATAAGTCATCTAGAGAAAAAAGTATATCTAGTAGACATATGTCATTGAAAATCTGCCCTTTACTCATTCAAATATTTTAAGTGCCCTGCAAATGTTAACTAGTCTCATTTTTACTAGGTAATTTCCTGGATTAAAGACTGAGCTATTTAAATTGCTAATCTCCAGTATTAACAAAAGACTGCTTCAGCCTTTTTTTCTGAAATGTTGATATATCAAACTCTCTTCCTTCTTTTCAGTTGTCTTCTAAATATGGCTTAGATGTTTTAAGTTCATTTCAAACATGCCTTTATGCAAATGCAGCCTTTCTAAATATGTCATTTGTTTGTATTCATCGAAGTAGGCTTGGCCTATCCACCCCTCAGATTTTACTGTGTGGATTGCACGCTGACTATGCTTCCTTCCCCCTTGGTTCCTTTCTACTCCCCAAAACCCTCGAAGGATCTGGGGTTTTGACTACATACATGGGCAGTGGGGGTCTCTTTTATCAGTCTAATATCAAACTCATGAGAAAGCGAATACACCCAGTTGCAGCTTTCAAGACTCCTAGGGATAAATTGATCTATCTCCACTGATGCTAGGTAGATATATCAATTTTGTTTTTCTGGAGGTGGGCTGAGAAAATGCTCATTATGTTGGTTCACACAAAGGTTGACATCTCTTCTTTCTCTTCCTAACCAATGGTGTCTTTCATGAAGACTAAATTATTCTCTGCTCATCCTGACAAATGGAAAATAATTTCTATTCAGTGTATTGATGAGGCTAGCTCGAGAGATCATGCCCTTATAGCTTTACCTCTGCTACCTCGTCTCAGCAGAGTAGTCATTCATAGTTAACATCTTTGCATCTGTAATCCCTTTTACTAGGAGTAATGCAACTGTTGAACCCAACGCTTATTGCCTGGTATTGTCCACAGATCCATTGATTTTCAACAAGATTACTACATGCTAAATGTTCAGCTGCTGGATTCTGAAGTAGCTCCAGTGAAGTCCACGGTGGTGGGTCGATTTATAGCAGTTGACTCTTTTTCAGTAAAAATATGGTCCTGCAAGTGTTTCCAAACCCAGGTGCCATGTCACTAGTTGTATATTTACATTAATAAGGAAACAGGATCAGAAATGGAAAGTGTTAGGCAGATATAGCTACCCACATTGCCTATAACAACAGTGTCATTGACAGAAATGTTTCAGAAAAGTGGATGTCTCACACTTGACAAATTCAAGAAGGGCCCCTGGAGATTTGGTGCAAAGTACAAGATTAACTGGCAATTACATTGATGAATACTTTAATCATTAATAAAACAGAATAAACTGCTATAGAACAACTATTTTATTTTTCAGGCACCCTGCCACCAAGGCATTTGAGATGCATAAACAACAGATTTGGTGACATAGCACCATAAAACACTGATTGGAAGAGTTTTATGAACAATCTGTGTAAAGCTGAAAGGATAAGAAGCTGACCAAGGACTTGATTTTTTCTTCAGTTACCTGAGCACCCTTTAGCCCCTGTTATCCAGGCTCAGGTTGCACAGCTTGCTCACGGAGAGCTCTGGGGTTGGACATGTTATATTTTAGGATATATTATAGGAGAGAGTCACATCTCCAGCACGCCAGCACTTCAGGCACAACATCAGGGCCAGCAAGCCACCCTGGAGGAGAAGCAAAGTTGCTCTCTTCTTTCCCTCCCCGCTCCCTCACTCATCCCACAGTCAAGGAAAAGTTGAGCCCTGGAATAGTGCAAATAGAGTAAGAACAGAACAAAATGCAGAATCAGAGCCAGAAAACAAAGAATGAGCAATTAGCCAGCACTGTGACAAAAATAATTAAAAAAATAAATCAATAATATTACTGAGCAAAGCTGTGGCAGAGGCAGGGCTGTAACCCAAGTACTCCAGGGCAGCATTGCCTGTCTTAAACTTTGGACCCTCTTCCCTCACACTGTCGGTAAGTCTGAGCAGCATCTGCTGATACTTTAAATGCCTTCAAAGAGCAATGGGCACTGCTGGGATTTCTTCACTCAGCATTTCATTCAAACCCCCCTCTTTCATCCCCAGGTTTCACCAGAATGTCCTGAGAAATCATTCAGACTTGGACTGTGGGTCTGTCTCTCTTCCCACCCCAGCTCAACATCTTTCATTTCTGGTCACCCCAGAAACCCCTTTACAGCATCATTCAGAGGTCTGTATTTCCCACTTCTGCAGGCAGGAAAGCAAAAGCCCTGCAGATTGTGGCCTCCTTTTTTACAGAAGCCAGAATAAGGCAGCCCATGGGAAAATATAAATAGCCTGACAACATGTTATTAATCAGAAACCCTCATGCTGGTGATCTTTAACACCTGAACACGTTGTTTTGCAACGTCGGTGTTTTCTCCAGATGGAAGCAGCCGTGCCCTCAGACGGGCCAGCAGCAGAGCTCAGTACAGGCACTACTGCTGCCCTAAATGTAGCAGCTGTAGCCAGCCGTCGTCCTCCAAGGAAAAGCCAGCGGAGGAGGGTGACACACACGTGCAGCCGAGGGAGCTCAGACGTATTTACATGCAGTGCAATCAAGTCCTGAACTCAGCAGTGGGGCTGACACACTGTGCTTCCTATTCATCCTTCACCCATTCCTGCCCTTGTCCTGTCCTTTTTCTGGCCCTGGACATACTTTCCCCATCTCCTCCTATGTCTGCCCATCTACCCTACATCTCTCCCAGAGATGCCTACACGACCCAGAGCCCAACCTCTTTCCTCTGCATCCTAGTCTGTCCTCCTACACTTTCCCCCTCCCTTTCCTGTTACCCTCTCTTTTACCCCAGTTCCTGCCAAATCCCACCCCCACCTCTCTTTGGGGTATTAAGCCTTGAGACCAGTCCGCTCGTTGACACCTAATCCCCAAAGCAGCACCATCAGTGGAGGGTAAGGTCCTTTAATACAAAAAAATTCAATAGGAGTAAAATGTTTGTAAACACATTACTCTCAAGATCATCTCCAACCTCTCTCTTTCTCTTAGAGGTTTTGAATGCTGATGCTTGTCACCATCATGCCACTTCTCCAATAATCTCATGCTACAAAAACATTTCAGCATACTACACATACAGACTGCTTGTGAATGGTCTGCAGCACAAAACTGAAGTAAAGAACTGCTAGAATTAAACCCTTAGGGAACTGGGTTTACACATTACATAATCCAAGAATCCTTTTTGATAAATTCAAGAGTATACCTAATTTTAACCGGGATTTGACGTATTGCTTAATCTGCAGCAAACATTAAACTGTATTCTAACCCACTTCTTTATAAGCAGCTACCATGCCTTAGCCTGATGTGTTGCCACTCACCCAAAACTTCCCTTGATCTGAGTGATAACCCTCACCCCGGAGCAGGACACTGATCCCGCAAGAGAAAGGCCCTGTGGATCACGGTAAGAGGTGTCTGATGACAAGGGGAATACCATTTTCATTAATTATCCTGCAAGTGGGGCAGTTTGTGAGTGGGCTGCAGAACAACAGCCTCCTCACACAGTTTTTTCTAATGAGAAATAACTAGGGTCGGTCTTATTAAGTATAGAAGTACTGTTGGAAATTCAAATAATCCTGGAGATAAGGGTACAAGTCCCTTCCATCTCCAAAAAAAGCATGATTAGCTCCTCATAAGCATGAATAGCAACAAATGCCTCACCATGAGTGGGCATGGTATCAAAAATAACATTTTGTTTCTATTCTTATCCCTTCATTCTTTCAAGCTACACCCATCTGCAGCTCAGCTGTTGGGACAGGAGACTTCACAGTCTAGGATTTTATGCTGCAAATACCAGAACACAAGTAGTACGTGCATGGTCACTGCTAACATCGGCTATGTGCCATTTTTATGAAAAGTCTTATACCTGGCAAAGCCCACAGCCTTGGGTTTAGTGAGACAAGTGGGATTTTTTTTTTTTTTTTTTATTGCCAATTCTAAAGATGATATCATAAATTGCAATATTTCTGGTATTTTTCTTAAAGGACCAAGCTGACAATAAAGGTAAAAATATTCTTAGCGGTACATTTTTCTTTGGAAGACTAAATTCCTGATGCTTATAGCTGCTGAAATAACATTAAAATATTACCTAAGCACAAGCAGACAAAGTTCCCCATTAAACTGGCAGGGGAGATGGAGTTGCACAGCAACCACGACAGCATCGCATGAGACAGGAGCAAACGCCATTCAGACTAGTGGCACTGAAACAGGGAGGAAAATCTAAAATCTTCTTATATTCCTCCCAGCCCCCTCTCTTGGGTGATCTGTGCCTGAAAGAAGGACACACACACTGTTCATATATCAGAAGGCCAGAAAAAAAAATTCCCAGTGACATTCTTCTTTTAAAGGGCTTTTCATTTGGTAGTCCAACTCATTATTTTTTCAGGGACCTGACTCATCATTTCAAATGTCAATTCTGATAATTTTCACAGTCTACAGGCTTTGTCCTGTTAAATGGAACATTCAAACTGTCTGCTTTTTCCCTTATTTTTGAGGAGTCCTGGAATTCCTCTCTAATATTTGTCATGTTCTGCAGCTTCATTTCTGTCAGACAGGAACGGGCTGAAGTCGAGCTTAGAGGAGATGTGGAGCCTCCTCTGCTATGGCAAAATGCGAGATGTAGGCTGGAGTTTCACGTACTGGTGTTTATGATCATGTTCTCGCTCCCTCCAGTGCTTTGCTTTGCTTCATGTGCTGCTTAACAACACAGCAGCTGGCACAGAGCAGGGTGGTGGATTTCTCATTACAGGCATCCCACTTCTCATTGTAATGCAATCATTGTCTGTAGATATACAATGCCAGCACATGAGCTGCCAGCAAATGATTTTCCAATTATTGCTCAAGTAAATCTATGAAATTAAATTCAAGTATGATTCCATGTAACAGTTACATTCTGTAACCACCTGTTTCCTTTCCATGAAGAACGGTATTTCATCTCTCCTTTCTCCTCTGTCATTTTCTATCTTAATTTTCCTGCAGTGTGTGTTTAGTATGATGTTGCTTTCCACCTAGCATGACGACATCTCTGTTCTAGGCCATATATTGCAATGCAATTGGCAAAAGACCTTCATCCCTGGGAGCACGTTCCAGGAAACATGCTTTTTTGTACCATTTAGAAAAGGTTCCCACACCTACATCATTTTACACCTAAACTTTAACTGCTCCAGTGCAAGTTCAATGGGTAAACGGAGTGACTGGTCACTAGCAATCAAAGGCAGGCATTGCCATTACCCGTAAGGAGAGCAGGTACACAGACATGTGTCTTGGCTATGCAATTATCCCATCGGCGTAGACATCCAGAAGTAACCACCCGCCGATATTTTTTGATCCTGCCAGCCAAGAACAACTTTATGTGTACAGATTGGTCTCCAACGGCATTTCCCACTTTTTTACTTAGAACAAAGTCTTCCTGTTTATTTGAGACACAGGAATATAGGGCTGTAGAAATGGTCATCTGCTACCACATATAGTCACATCATCTAATCCCTTTCAAAAATGATCAAGGTTCATTTAATGATACCTAGTTCCATTCTGCCCCCCTTCCCCCTTATTTCTGTTGGAATATTGTTCTAGGAATTCAAGGTGTGTATGGCTGGAAACTTTATAACTTCCACTTTAATCTTACTTATGACCAGTTCAGAGCCATTTGTTCTCCTGGCAGCATTGTCCTGCAGTCTAAGTAGCTCTTCTGTTGTGTTTGTATTTACCTCACCACCAGTGCTCTCGCGTGTCAGCTGGAGACGTGCACAGCATTAGAGGAAGAAGCAAGGCAGTACACGTTCAGGTATAATGTCCCTATCCCTACTTTGCTTTAAATGCCTTATGAAGTGAAAAAGCAACTAATTTTGTGTCATTAAAATGTAAATTATTCTTTCCTTAAGCAGGATGATCAATAGGGTTTTGACAATAGCTGTGCTAGTTGCATAACAAAGTACCCTCATTAGGCTTTATTATTTATTTAGTAGCTTTTATTATTTGTTATGCAAAACAAGTAGTTTAGATACAACAGAAAAATAAGGGTATTGGAAACCCAGGGCTAGATCCTCAGTCTGGATTTGTAGGTTGGGAGGGAGTGAGAAAGACAAGAGTGGGTGATGGGAGGGCGCAGTTAAGAGTGTTAGGAAACCACCCCAAAGGATGTGAAGAATCTCAGGCCATTTAATTAGAAGACCCCAAAAGGAAGGAAGGTGGGGGTGGAGGGAGAGGCAGGAGTAAGGGCAAGAAGGAAAGAAAAAGGATGGGTGAAAAGTGGGCAGCTAATGATAATCCAAGGACATTGGGTTCAGCCATAATGAGAATGGCTGCTTATCCCACAAGAGGCTGCAATTTTTTAGCCTCTGAAACCATTGTTATTATTGTAATCGTATGCATGGGAAGAGGAATTTGTCAAATTCACTGGATTCATATAGCATGCAGCCACAATTTGGGAAATCACCATGTCTCAGTAACATTGTGCAGTTTAATAAAGTCTAGTGATTCTAGCATTATTTATATAACGTCTATAAGGGTTCTGCCTGTAATATATAATAGCTGTCAAACCCAAAACTTCTTTAGATATGTGCTCTATTTCAGTTAGCATTTCTGCACTGACTATTCTTCAATGCGCTTTTTTTTTTTTTTTAATGTGGAAAAGTTACTTTAAGGTATATGAAGACGTTTTATGCTTTTGGAAAATCAGGGCAGTGAGCATGGGGCAGTGCATGGTTTTGCCAATGGGAGAACTGAATAATTTTCTATGAAAATGTTCCTGTGCTGATTGAGATTAATTTCCAACAGAAAATCCCCACCTTGTCAATATCGGCATTATTCTAGTAGGAGCTGAGGTAATAAATATGATTCTGTGTGGTCGGAGAGAGGGTTTCCTACATAGTAAACAGCCATGTCAATGATTATAACAGTCTCTCTGATCCCCCCTCTGCTAATCTGCCACATGGAAAGACAATGCTGCTAGTAAAGTCCAAATCCTCTTAAATCCCAACATTAGATTGTAAAATAAAATTGAAATCATCAAATTAAAGCGCAGAATGCACACAGAGCTGTAGAACATAACATTTCCTACCACTCTGTTAGGCTAGACTGTGCTGTGCCATGGATGATTTACACACAACGATGTCATCAGGTGTAAATGGAGCTTCATTTTCGTATAGCTGATAAGGTCTGTATACCAAAATTATTTTAGAAAACGTGACTTTACTGTAACATGGCAACATATTCGGTAATAGCCATGCTAAAAGTCTAAGATCTGATCTTATTTAAAACCAAAATGTTTCAGAAAGATAGTGGACTTTTTTCCCTTTGAATAGTTTATCACAGAGGGACTAGCAGTGTTACCTATGTATTTCCTTAATCTGCTTTGTATTTCTTTCCCACAGGTCACAAAACACAGATATAGAGGCGACTACAAAACACAGAAGTTTCACTCAGAAAAGTTGAATTATAAAATGCTATAGATTACTTCTGATGATTTACGTGAGGGACATGGTAATCATAACTCATAATATAATCCAAAATGGTGTGTGGGGTGGTGGGGATGCAGGGGGGAGCAGACTCAATGCTCTGTCAGTCAGCACTATGGCCACACTGGGAAGAGTTGATTTCGGAAACTCCTGAGTAAGGCAGCTGGCACAGGAGACAGCATTGCAAATAAATGTGCTGTTTTCACAGATACTTCTCTTTGGTTGCATAAGCAGGCGAGGGCTTTTGGATGTGCCAACTCATCCTGTCAGCTACTTTTTGCCAAACGGAGGGGCTAGTAATCACCCCCAGCTGCACAAATAGAGAGCAATCTAATAGCTTGAATTTTCTGTTTCGCGGTGCCCTAACAGCACAGTAGTGCTCTCTAGTAGACATTCTGCCTTAGTCCATAATAACATCTAACAGTTAAATCTACCTCAAGAGTTGAAACCATGAAGAACTAATTGTCTACATAACTGTAACGTTTCTTGCACTGTGCAGATAAACAAAGACAGAAAAACAGATATTTTGAAAGACTCGAGGAAATTCGTCCTAGGTATTTCATTGCTCTTTGAACAGGAATCGCGAAAATGGGGGGAGAAATGTAATTTGTGAGTTTGCAGAAATCTCCTCCCTAGAATTCCAAGTGGCTCTCTTGTCAAATTATGCAACACCTTCTAAAATCTTTGCATATTTTAAAACTATGAAATAATCTGCTTTGTAACTCTTTCTGGCTAAATGCACTGGCACTACGTTTCAGAGCACAGCACTACAACCTTATTAGGCAATTGGGAGTGTTTTCTGGAGCAGCAGGTAAAAAAAAGGAGTTACAGCCTCTTTACCTTCCTGACCAATATATTCTAGGTTCAATGCCATGGATCAATATTAAAGTCGAATTATATTACCTTCTGCATCAAACTCATACAGCTGAGGTGCACTGAAAATATTAAAAGGAGAGGGAGGCAATTAATGCACAAAAAAACCCCCAAACCTTAAATAAAAACATTCCATTTTCTATCACTTTGCTAAAATAAGCTTTTTGGCAGATGTTAACATTCTGAGCTGTCTGGCAGCCTGAAATGAGTTTGTGGGAATCAGGTAGCACAAATGGGTGGCTCAGAGAGAACACAAAGCCTCCTGTGAGGTTATTTAACATTTTCCTGATGTCCCGGGTGCCCGCAATGGGCCAGAGAAAATACGACCTTTGCCCCTGGAATATAAAATCAGTGCAGCAGTGTATACAATGCAAAATCCATGTGTCATACAGAATGTGACTGCCAGGAACAGGATTCTTGGTATCATCACACAGCGCTGCCACTCTTTCCAAGTGCATAGCCCCCACAACATCCAATCCATGCAGAGATCATTCAAGGGTTGGGAGTGGAGGAGTCACAGGCATCTAGGGGGTGACATTATGTGGGTTCTGTTTTTAACTCTCATTGTTTTTTCAGCGTACAAAATATATACAACTTAAGCTAATTTTATTGAACACTGCTATAACAAACCCCTCTTGTTCACTGCTCTCTGCAGAGGGCTTTAAAATAAAAGTTATAGCTATTTAACTGGTTTGCAGCTCAAAGAGTGCAACTGAGACTGATCTTGACTAAAGTGTAGTTGTTTGCTGAATATAACTTTGCTGTAACTGCTGACTTCTCAAAATACATGTACCTCTGAGAGCTGTTGATACCTCTCTAGTGGCAATAGCATATATTTGTGGTACTGAGTAGTGCTGGGTTCCCTTCCCAAGGTTCTAGTTCTCTCTGCAGTACCCAAAGGTTTAGACCAGTTATCCAGTTATAGAGCCTCAGGCTCTATATAGCATATATAGCATGCTATGCGAGATCACAACAAATACCAAGGTAGTCATTTGAGCATGCAGCAAATATCTAAAAATAAGTTTAGATTGCTAAACTTATATGATTCATAGGTGGGTACATCAACCATCAACAACTCTGGCTTTATTTTCTATACCAGCTCCCAGAGAATTAAATATAGATCTAGGAGTCTGCAAGCATGAGCATCATAACTAATTATTGTAAGGTAAACTATGATGGAAATCTATGTCATGCCTACCATCACTAGTAAATGCAGAATGGCTTATCTCTTGCTGAGAGAAGGACAAAGAGCCTCATGCTTACCACGAGGTGAGATAATGCTCAGAGCTAAGCACTGCAGTGGGGCTAACACATGGGCCAGACCCTCACTGACCCTGCCATGACCTATCTGAGCACCAATATCCTACACCAAGTGTTTTCTTTTAGCAAGATAAGGACCAAGAGATCTAGTCCCAAATGACTCTTCAAATTCTTTTCAGACAGGGCAGGACTGGCCTCTGAGAGCATTTAACAGCATAAGCCAGTTGTGCCTCCTGCGTAGCATATTTCCATGTTTTCGGTGCAGTATACAGGGAAGAGGAATACCACTGTCATATAATACACACACCTTGCTTGTTGCCCATTAATTACCAGGAGCAGTTCTAAATTCATTTATGCAGAAAGAAGTTTATATTTATGTGAGATTAACTTGTCCTTGATTTTATTAAATTTGGAAATATGACAAAACAGCCTACACCACTACTTCTCAGACATCTTTGTAAAGTGCTTTAAACATTTACAGCACCCTAAATGCCAAATGTTAAATATCATGATGCCAGGATAAGTGCTATTGGTGCAGTAGTGAAAATGGCAGCATTAAAACTTTCTCAAATCTACTGAAACCAATCACTAAAATATTCCTGTTTGTTTCTGCATAACACAACTAAAAGCGACTGGCAACACACAGATGCTTCTAGCCCAGTATCTGGAGAATAAAGACAAGTTTTACTAACTACTTCTGACTTCAAATTTCCATACTCTGGAAAGTTTTCTTCAGTGTAAAGTACTGTTCAAAATTATATGCCATGTTAGAGGTGCCAGGTAAGCCTCTATTAGTGCTGTGCGATACATGTGAGAAACGATGAGCTTTGCTTAGCACTGCATTGGAATACTGCTTACTCTGCTTCAGATTAATTTGCGTTTAGGTGTGGGAATTTTACAAATGTGATATGACAGCTCAAAATATTACTTTTCCCGCATGGACAAATGTCTGGAAAATTATCCATCTGCATTCAGAACAGCACCCAACTGCACTGTTGCTTCCAATAAGATGGTGTCTGATGTCATTCAAACAAACAGATGCATTCATTTCATTCCCAGGGTGAAAAAAGAAATATTTGTAAGTGACAGCGTATTTATCACTCTGCTAATGCAAAGTTTCATCTTTGTGTCCTATTACTTTTCTCAAACTGTTCAGGTACGCCAATTTGAAACCTTGCTCAATAAACATTTACATTCCATGCTGCTTAATCCGTCCAAATATTACTGAGGTCTTATCACGGAATCTCCAAGAGAATTAAATAAATGGAGAAAGTGTCATGTTATTACTTATTTATTTAGCATCCTAAAGAACACAGCTGTCCTGAACCTGGATCAACAATAATTCCTTAATGAAAATGCAGGTCACAAACGGAATGCCCAGTCAGAAACAACTGCCTTCTAAACTAATCTTCCTTACAGATGAGTAAATTCACTAAACGACCTGTTAAACAAATACTATCATGTTTACTTTCTACAATGCAAGAAAGGCAAAAGCTGAAAAGCATTCCTAGGCACAAATAAAATGCAGTGTTTACTTTTTTTAAAACAATTGTAAGAGCAATAATTCAGTGTTTTGCATCTTTGACTACCTATATTAAGCAATTAACGGTGCACAGTAAGCTGAATGTCAAATAAATACTGTAGATTATTTGCTGCTGTTTATGCCTGTGCAATGCAATTCTGATTCTCTGCCTATGTCCCATTCCATCAGGTCATATCAAATCATGTTTTGCCAGTGTTTATTAATTCAACCTAAGTCCAGTCACATGACACACACTTCAATGCACTTAGCATTAAAAAATGTTTTCCGTAATTCCAGTTATTTTTACATGTGGATAGATACATCCGATTACCCAGTGACCTACATGTCAAGTTTATTGCATTTCAAGCATGTTTTTACTTTAGGTGTTGAGCAGTCATTTAAAATACTATTCCCCTTTACTTTTAAATTTCAACCCACAAACTACTGAAGAGTTGATTTCCTCTCTTTGTAAGAAGAGTGACTTGAGCTAACACTAAGGGGAATTATTGAGGCATACCATTAAAGTATTAGACAGCCTTAAGTTTCCAACAAGGCTAAGAAGTACTGCTGTGCCACTTACAGACTATTTTGTGAAAAGTAAAAGCTTAGCAAAGGAACGTAGGTAAAATTTCCTTCTACCCTGCTATGATTAAGTCTCATTTCAGTTGTACACATGGGACAACAAAAAATTAAATATATGTACATTATGTTCTGTAAGCCCAGTTACATCCAGAAAAACAGGGAGTGAGGGGAAAGAAGGGGATGAAGAGAAAAAAAATAAAGGTAACTGGTTTACCTGATACTGTACAACACTTTTCCAGTTTTAGAAATCCTCAGCAACTTGTTGTCCGTCGTGACATCATGGAAGTTTGCTCCCTTCTCATTGGCAAAGAATAAATCCGGCTTCCAGATAGAGTCCAACATAGAGGGATCCAAATCCAGGGAATCATCAGGATATTCGCTGTAAGCCAGACGTGAGTCGTTCCACTGCTGTCTCAAAAAAATGTTCACTCTGTAGTCCTACAGAAATGCCATGTAAAAAGGTTACTAAGCCACTTACCAAAACTGGAAACCCACTTTAGCTTTCTTTGTGCTCTTAGACTTACTACAGTACCAGCGTTACAGCAAACATTTATGTTATCCTTTGAACGTAAGAGTTGTCATTTGAAAATAAAGCAATCTAAAGGCTGTATTGAACCAAACAAACACAACTGGTACATTTTCCAAATCAAAATTACTTCAGTGATGAAAAAATATTAACTGCAATCTCCAATATTAAATATAAACCTCTTTCGAATGCTATGGATTAACTCAGAGGTACTCAGAAAGTCAAAAAGCATTGCAGCTAGATATATAGAATTTCAACAGATTCTATAAAACTACTAATATAAATAAATTGCTTCCAATATGTAAATCAATTATTTCTAATGTACTCATGAATAGTTGCTAAATTCACTGAACCCAGATTTGTATAGAAGAAATGAAATCAGCTCTTCTTATTTGCTGTTTGTATCCTTTTTCTATCGACCATATGCTTTTCTCTGTGTGTTCCTTCAATCACTCCTCCCTCTCTGCATCCCATTAAAATTTTTCTAATTGCATTCTTCTGCTCAGTGATCTGCTAGTCACAACTGGGAAAGGCAGCAATTATTTAGAGGTTCATTTAGAACCAACATTAAGTCTGTGTCAAGAACTGGCTATTAAAGGGGAGTGTGAAAAAAAGGTTTTAGGGTCTAAACTCTCTGGAGGGAATGGAAAGATGCTAATGCTTATTCTCCTTATCCTGAATTTCCAAAGTCAGCAGATAAGAGCTTCATCTCCTCCAGCTTTCCCTGCTATTATAGCATATTTACTTGAAATTACTATCTTTAACTTGCTTGTGAACACTGTCTTAGAAATATAGCTACTCTTCCTCTAAAAGAAAAATATTTAATAACATATCAATTATAGTATCTGAAGGAATATGTTAGCAAATAATTCTTCCAACTGTACAAACCCCACATATTTAGGATTTGCTTCACGGTAGCAGCAGTACTTTAAAATGGCAGCACTGTGCTTTTGACTTGGAAAATGTATGAATTGACTTGGGTTTAGTTAGGCCACTGAACTGCATAGTCTAAAGAACTTATCATCCTTGAAATGTAAATGAATATTCTGACTCTGATTAGAGTTGCAGAAAGCAGCTTGCCCAATATGCAGACTCTGTGAACGAGCCCCTCCAAGCTTCAGCGTTTCCCACCCTTCATTCAGTAGGTTGGTGATGAGGTATGCTGCTGCCCTGACAGAATATTTCTGACATCCAAACTGATGCAGTTTTTGAACCCTATGGCATTGTGCTTTACAATCTCACTAGGAATGTGTTTTTTCTTGCTTTCTTTATCATTTTCATTTTGCTGCTGGGTAGATGCAAGTCAAAACAGGAATGTCTACTAATCAGAGCAAGACAGACCTGAGAGAGGTGTCAAGAATAGCACATTTATTAAAGATGCTTAGAAAAGCCTGTATCTTTTTTTCACAAGCCACTGTATTTTTTATGATGGTGTTGTTTCATACAGTTAAAGATCGAATAGCTATTTGCAGTTCTGAGCTTATGAAATGTCGTCACATATTGTGAGGATACAGTAACTGTAAGCATACTTTCCCTTGTTTCTTGGTCTTAGAAACTGAGTGTCTTGTAAGTTTATATGGGACAGTTTTAGTTATAAAGCCAGGAAAGCACTTGATTTTCATTCCGCAGAAAAGAAGGCAGGAGCTGTCATCAGCAACTGCTGATAAAATTGCTACAACTGGTTGTGCAACTGCCTTTAATTTTTCTTTGAAATAAGATATACAATGAAGTCTATGGAAAGCAGAGGGATTTCTCCCCCCATGACATAGAAATCGTAAATCAGTCAAGTCAGTAAATTGTTTGAAATATCTAAAAATAAATGTGCTTTCATAAACTTCAGTAACTGGTGATTTAGATAACATACAACAGTCTGAAAAATCCCTATTCATAGAAGAGCTTGCATATGATGATATATATTATACCAAAAGCATAAATAATACCAATAGGATTACACTATCTTTTCCAATATGTACCTTCACAAATATATCAGAGCCATCACACTGATACACTTCGAAATGCTTTCTCTCTGCAAGCTTTGTTGTTAGAAGCAAAACAGCACTGAAACCTTTGTTTACGTCTGATAGGCTTTGCATATATATATGTATAGATATTTTAATAAGAAATTAAAATGGAAATATAATACAACATGTACATCACAAAACCATCATTACTTTTTTTCTCCTATGCTTGGGGTACAGGCAGCTGAGAGGCATGTGTGTTTACACAGTCAGACCTAATCATGTGCAGAATTTTGAATTTACTTTTCCTGTGCTAACATTGTAACTATCTTCTGAAGAAAAAATTCTCCTGAGAACGGTATCACAACGTGGAGCTTAGGCAGGCTACAGTGTGTATCTTGCAAGTTCCTGAGGGTAGAAGTGGGTGGACTGTAGTAAAGCACTCCTACATGACCATGAGTACACCTGCTCCACAAATTCTTTCCGACAGCACCACTGCTCTGAACGAGGAGTGTGGACCTGAAGATTCAATCTCAGTTGCAACACTGATGCCAGGGATAGCTCAAGGCAACTCAGACAAACAGTTTTCCTCTGTTCTCAAGCCATAAGATCAGGGTAATACTGACACACTAAAGGAATATTCATCTGACTAGTTTTAGCAGATTTATCTGAAGATTCAGGGACTCCATCCACAGACATACTTAAGTTTTGCTATAGGAATCTAGAGAGAAATGGTCTTTCAGCAAACCCATGGCCACCAGGTTCACTCCCCAGAGCTTCAGCAAAGCTCTGGGTCCCTTTGGCCCCAGGCACTGCTGTGGCAGGGGATTGTTGGGGAGCCCCGCTCCATTTTTGGTGGTATTTAATGTCTCTGAACTGATGGTCATCTTAGATCTTAGCCTTCCTCCCATCTTCCTCTTCAACAGCATTGATGACCCAGGTATTGAGTCAGGTGTCTGAGGCAAACAGCATATTTAGCTGGCCTTCCATGCATAGGAGGGGCTTGCCAAAGAGACTACTCTCTCTCTCCAAATCCTAAATATGAATGCTAACTGAAAAGTGGTGGTTTAATCATCTATTTCAAGGCCATATGACAGAAAAGCACTTGGTTACCTATGTACCTAAGCATGGAAGGTGTCCCCAATGGCTTCAGTGGGAGTCTCTCATGCAGTTAAAACTATACATGTGAATTAATCAGGATCTAACAAGCTGATCTGTAATTATCTTTCTTCTAGTGGTAAGATAATATCATACAGCCAGACACAGCCAAGCTTTATTGCTCCTAAAATTTTTAAATGAACAGCAAATTTTTCTGCTAACATAAGTATTCAAAACACAACTGGAGTTTGATGCATTTACCCCAACAGAGAACCTGCTGCATAGAGGCAGTCATTGATTATAGGGCATAACGACAATAATAATGTCCTCACAGTTAGTCATTTCTGTAATTAACAATTAGCTCGTCAATGTACAAACCGCTCTTAGCTTCTCCTACAGCTGATAGCTAAAAAATCCTGGTCATTAGCAACACTGAACATCTGAATTCTTTGGGACTCTGCCCAGCCTGATGTAGATTACTCATCTGTGATACTCAACTGCAGTCTTGCTGTACAGTGAATTTTCTGCTGAATACTGCATGTGTGAATGCTTACAAAAATAGATACAAAGCTTACTGGCATAACTGCTTTATTCAGTGAAGTTACTCAGGAACGTCTTTTTCTCTTTCTTTGCAAGTTAGGGCTTAAATGAAAGACAAGCAAATCAATGAAGAAAATTTCCAACAATTCCATCTTGACTCTGATCTAGCCTTTTTTTGACTATTTTTATTTTGGTATAATATACATCATTTTAATATGGAAGAAAACCATTTCTTTTGGAGGAAAAAAAAATCAATTGTGGTACTGTCCCATACATGCATTATAGTGCAGAAAGACTAATACATATGCATTTTGTTTCCTTAGATTTTTGGGAACAAAACTCATGAAGACTCTATGGAATTCATCCATTTGGAGAGAGCTGGCACAAAATCCTGTTTTATTTCTGAATGAAGGGGTTTAGCTTTTAGAAGAATATATTGGACATAAGAGTTGGGCTGGCTTTTCACACAGGGATGAATTTCATCTTGGTGCCCGTCCTAATCAGAAAACAGAAGTTACTCCTGCTGATGTTATTGAGAACCTGGCTTACTGAATTTAGTGGGTCTGGGACTGTAATCCCGTTTGCCATATTCATTTCTCCTACTGAAAGCTTCTCTAAACAAGGTTTCATCTCCCAAGTTTCCAATGAGCTACTGTCTTTCGTCCAAGTTATATTCTGATAATGTCCCTTCAGCACATATGCATGGTTTCACTAAGCATTCCTGTCCTCTGAGACAGGAGCGTCTCTATTGAACTTATAATCCAGAGTTTTAAATGAATCTTTTAGGTTTATGTCAAAACCATCAAGAGCATTTTATAGGGAAAAATGAATCCTAGGAGTCAAACAAAACTCATTCTTTATCACAAGTGATGCCAACATTTTTACCACGATTACATCCGTTTCAGAAAGGCAAAGTAGATGGAACAGTAATTGATGTCTGCCTCTCAGACCAGTTTTAAACCACCCTAAAACTAGTCACACTGGTCATTAAAGAAATGACAGCACTAAGAAAATCAATACGAAACCATTGAACAGCATCTAAGAGAAATCTTTCCACATTTTAAGCAAATATTATGAACAAAGCAAAATAAGAAAGCCAATAGTCTTTGTTTTCATCTACTTGAAGGTTTGGCTGTTTTCAGCAGAATGTGTTAATGAACATTGGAAAGGTGCACATTAACATATTTGATAGAAAGTAAAATGCAATGAGGGGATTTAATCAAAGCAATGAAGGAGTCTAATTAATGCAATCAGCATTAGGTCGTGCAAATATTTTCATTGAATGCCATCTTGTAAAGCCAGTGACGCACAGGATTTTTGCTACTTAATGCTATGCTGATGCCTCTACACACTAGGATCAACAGACATGGCTGGATAAAAAAGGCTACATTCATAGCTATCTTCTCAGAATCCTTTAAACATAGGAAAACAAATGAAGTTTTCCCAAAAACTGAAAAGTCTGTTGATAATTATGTTACATCAAGATCTGTTTTTTCTTGTCATTTTAAAATTGATCTTAGTTTTATTTTAAGGTGTTTTTAAAATATTACAGCTACATACTCTAAAGCATTAACTTTTATCTGTTTATTTTATAGCTTTGTGTGTTATAGCTTGTCATTCCCAGACTATTTAAGAAAGCAACCTGCCTAGCAATAACTTGCCCTTCATCTCTAGAAAACATTAAATAACAGGGTGTGTTTTTAAATGAAAATATTTAGGAGCAGATTTGTGTTCCTACATTCCTTAGGCACCACTTTCTAAAATGATGGCATGAATTACAACTGAATTTAAATGAAGTATTTGAATAGTAAATAAAATAATTAAGTTAGGTTAAATATCTGCTCTTCCTTTATAAAGCAAGGATTGCAAGGCAGTATCTAGCCCATTTTATAAAAAAAAATAGTTCTTTGGTATACCTTAAGTCCTATTGTGGGTAGCAAGTTCATTTTTAGTTACCAAGAACTCAGTCCTACAGGATGCTAAGCACCTTTATTGCGCCTGGCTTTGGCAAATACTGAAAGACCTGGACACTGTGTAGGAATCCCCAGAAAACAGAGTTGTGAAACTGCATTGCAGTTGCTTCAGAAGTGTCCATAGCTGACCATAGTGTCCTGAGGCAATGAAAATAACTCTTGCAAAATTTCAATGAAGGTGAGAGCACCCATTTTTAGTTTATTTTGTAGCAGCAGTGACTTGAAGCGTTCAAAGTCAAGCTGGGATTTGTCACTAGACCCTTTCTAGGATGGGTTTAACTCACTTCTTGTATATGAGCACCTGATAATTATTATGGGTTTATCACATTATTATAAGAAAGCCATCAAAAATCTCGCTCTGGACTAACCCCAGTACTCAGGTATATGTATGCTTGAATAAATAACTGACCTTTTTTGTTCATTGTTTGAAAAAGAAGATTAAAAAACTCAACATCTTTTTAAACAGACTCCAAAAAAATATTTTTCATTTTTCTCAGCAAAGAGTGGAAAAAAAGAAAATTCACTTCTAGACTAAAAAAGAAAGAAGTTGGACTAAAATTTTCATTTCCATCTTTTTAGCTTGACTTTGTTAATCCTAAACTTTGGCAATTTTTTAAAGAAATATGTCCTCTTGAAATGAAAAATTGAACTATTTATTTTTATAAATATCAAAATTAAAACTCTGACATTTTCTTTTTGGCCTTGTTTTTCTGACTGATAGTGTTCTTTGAATTCAGTCAAAATACACGTTTCAGTCAGTACTAATTTAACTTTAATTAGTACCAGTTTAACCCTCAAAATACCCAAGTCTCCTTATAGCTATATGTTTTAGTCATATGACTCAAGTTATGCATTCATTTCAGTTACTGATGTAGCTGCAATTCACAGAGATTTAGCTGAATTAAACAAGACTGTTCTGGTAGCTCTGTCAGCACAGTCTGCAGCAACAGATAATTCAGCATGTGGTGTAAGACCCACTCAAAATATGGAGTACTTGGCAGGGAGCCCCACAGCTGAGCTCCAGCCATTCCTCTGCCTCTTCAGGGCTAATAAAACCTCAGAAAGGTGGTTTGCACACACCTATATTTGCTGCCATCGCAGTCACTACAGACTATGGTGCAGCCACTACGTATGTACATTTAGACTTGGTAGTTGCATTTGATAATTTATATATCTCTTTATATACTTATTTTATATTTATTTTATTTTAATTCAGCTAGTAGGTTTTTACTAGTTTAATAACATAGTAAATGTCCCCATGTCCTGAACATCTCTATTCTATATCACATCCCACTCCTTCACAAGATGGCTTCAATGACCAGTCCCACTCACCATTGTAGTTTCTGCTATTGAACCAAAGCTGTTGATAAATATGTTGCAGGTAACATTTACAGGAGGACCTGCAAGTTGAACAATAAATAGAAAAATTGACAGGTTGTGTTCATGACATATATTAAGTATTGTTGTTCTCTTGCCAATGGCATCATAGCACTTACCATTGTGGTTTCTGTGACTGATCCAAAACTGTTGATAAAAATATTGCAAGTAACGTTTACTGGAGGACCTGTGGAATGCAATAAAAATGTTGCAATATACATTGAAACAAAAGTACAGATCCCTCAGCCTCCGTACAATCTGGTACAGATGTGGCTGAAAACAAGTAGAAAGTGAGTTTTCCCAAACAGATCATATAAATATCGATCAAAAGTAAAACATTATCAACTCTAATTTAATTAACTTGGTTTCTCTGGAAGTTGTTATACAAATACATAGAACTACATCCTTGCATTTAAGGATGTAAGAGAAGAGTTGAGTGAGGGTATGAGGATAACAACTTTTTCTTTATCCACAGTACCAGTGCAGAATATGCTTTAGCATTGCAACCACTCCTCTCTCCCTTCCTTCTCAGACTTAAAATGAAAATATTCTCTCTCCACACCTATTCCACTCCATATGCAAAGTCTTGCCACTGAAATTCCCAGCAAGGGCCACTTTTCACATTGACTCCAGTCCACCGAAAATGGACTTAGATGGGCAGCTCTTCGTACACCTGATCTGGAGATGTCTGCCTTGCCATAAACAAATATTTCAGTAATATCTGTTCTGGCTTGACACAGCTTTCATTAAACAGCTATTTGTAATCTCTTCCCTCCCACCTCCTTTCCTGTTATTCAGCAGTCACTGATGTGTAGCAGAATGAATAGGGACTTAATATTTAATTAGTTGTCTATTAGCCTCCTAGTTTTTTAGGCATGATGAAATAAACAGGGGTTCTCAACTGAATCAAAAAGGAGTCATGCTAAATGCCTGAATTTCAGTGACACAAAAGTCGATACAAACATTGAGTATCAAGTACTTTCTTCTCTCTTTTCTCATTATTATTTTTAGTGACATAATTTTCCTTATATTAAAAAAATAATGCCAGTGCACAGAATATAAATACCTACATTTGGTTTCATATTTAGAGCTGAAATTGCTTTACAAAAGATGGAAACATTATTACTTTCTTTTCTGAAAAATTGAAAGATAAAGTAACGTGCCCAGTGAAACCCAGTACACTATCAGCTTATTGAGTGCTAGCTCACCCACTTTCAAGGAAACAAACATTTTGGTTTTGGGAAGAAAAACCACAACAGTAATATGTTTCGAGGCTGTTAAATTCCAATGACGTGTGTTGTTCAACTCAGTTTTTACAACAATTGTTTTTAAAAAAACTCTTCCTTTTTATGTTGTAAATGTCTTTTCAGTTTCAACACCAAGCTAAAACAAGCCAAACAGTCTGCTATTCTCCCTCCATAGTATCTTTTTTTTCCTTTTTACTTGATGATATTTCTACTAGCTGGGCAGCTTGGCCAACATGTTTCTCTACATCTAAACAAACAAAATCACTGAATCATTGAAGTTGTAAGGAACCTCTGGAGATCACCCAGTCCCTCCAGTCCATCTAGTCCCAGAGCAGGATGAGCTAGAGCAGGTTGCTCAGGACCATGCCCCATCAGGTTTTGAATATCTCCAGGGATGGAGACTCCATAGCTTCTCTGGACAACCTGTGCCAGTGCTCAGCCACCCTCACAGTAAAAGGTTTTCCTTATGTTTAAGTAAGTGGAATGTCCTGTGCTTCAGTTTGTGCTCACTGCCTCTCGTCCTGTAACTGGGCACCACCAAGAAGAATCTGGCTCCATCTTCTTTACTTACCCCCCACCAGTTATTTATGCACATGGATAAGATCCCCCTGAATCTTCTCTTCTCCAGGCTGAGTGACCTCAGCAATCTCAGCCTCTTCTTGTATGACAGATCCTCCAGTCCTTTAATCACCTTAACCTTCATGACCCTTTGCTGGGCCCATTCCAGTAAGTCTATGTCTCTCTTGTACTGGGGAGCCCAGAGCTGGACCCAGCACTCCAGACGTGTCTCACCAGTGCTGAGCAGAGAGAAGGATCCCCTCCCTCACCCTTCTGGCAATGCTCTGTCTAATGCAGCCCAGGAGGCAATTGGCCTTCTTTGCTGCAAGGGCATATTGCTGGCTCATGTTCAACTTGGTGTCCACCAGGACGCCCATGGTCTTTTCTGGAAAGCTACATTCCAGCTGATCATCTCCTAGATTGTTTCTCCCCAGCTGCAGGACTGCATTTCCCCTTGCTCAACACTGTGAGGCTCCTGTTGGCCCATTTCTGCAGCCTATCCAGGTCCCTCTGAATGGCAGCACAACCCTCTGGGGCATCAACCATTTCTCCCAGTCTTGTATCTCCTGGAAACTTGTTTAGGGTGCACTGTCCCATCATCCAGGTAATTAATGAAGATGTTAAACAGTATTGGCCCAGTATTGACCCCTGCAGTACACCAGTAGTGACTGGCCTCCAGCCGGACTTCGTGCTGCTGATCACAACCCTTTGAGCATGGCAATTCAGCCAGTTCTCCATCTACCTCACTGTCCATTTAGCTAGTCTGTTCCATCAGTTTGTCTATAAGGATGTTGTGAGAGACAGTGCCAAAAGCCTTGCTAAAGTTGAGATAAAAGACATCCACTGCTCTCCCCTCATCCATGAAGCCAGTAAAGTCATCGTAGAAGGCTATTAGCACGGTCAGGAATGATTTCCCCTTCATAAATCCATGCTGACTACACCCAGTTGTGTTCCTGTCCTTCACATCTGGAAATGACTACGAGGAGGATTTGCTCCAGGCTTCGAAGTAAGGCTGGCCAGCCTGTAGTTCCTGGATTCTCCTCCTTGTCCTTCTTGAAGATGAGTGACATTTTTTTTCCTGTGAGGAGGAACCTCCTCCAGTCACCATGACCTGTCAAAGATAATTAAGAATGGCTTCACAATGCCATCAGCCAGCTCCCTCAGCACTTGTGGGTGCTTCCTGTGTAGTCCCATGGACTTGTCTGCGTCCAGTTTGCCTAAATGCTCTGTAGCCTGATTCTTCTCCACTGAGTTTTCCTTGATCTGGACTTTCCCACAGGTCTCAGGGGCATGGGATTCCTGAAGACCAATCTTATCAGTAAAGACTGAGGTGATGGAGACATTGAGTGCCTTGGCATTTTCCCATACTCTTTGTCAACTTTTCCTTAATCTCATGGTGTTGTCTTGCAAAAGCCGCCATATGTGAGCACCACAGCTTTCAATTCCCGAGAGCCAGCAGAATGTAGTAAACATGCTTACCTATGTTAGGAAATATGCTACCACACCACAGATTGCAGTTCAGATGTACACTAAGTAGGTACATACTACAGCACTGTATCTTACAACAAAGTAAATATCTCCCTCCATTTCTCTAGTCAATTGTATAATGTCTTTTACTTGCCTTCTGCTGGTAGATATGGAATAGTATAAGAACGTGGTAAACCTAAGTACTGCCAGCAAAATCGGTCACGTTCTCTTCATCCTCAGAGTTTTCTGGAAAGAGTTTTATTGGTGAGATATCACCAATTCAGTTTTTTTCTGATCATTTATGAATGTTTATAAACATCAAAAGTGTAACGCAAGATTTGCAACCAAATGAGAACAAAAGATACTTATCACTAGATCTTAAAAACTAACATTTGATCACATAACTTACAGATTCTAAACGAAAAGTCCAACTTTCTCTTAAAGTCAATCTACTAGTGATGGGGTTCTAAATGTGCATAGGAAACACAATCCAAATGAAGTAGATAAGAAAAAGGTAACTAACCGAGCACTGAAGTTTGCAATGTTTTTATTCATTTTTGTTGATCTTTTTTTCTCCTGTTGATATTATTCCAGTGGGGAGGGGGTGTATAGGTGTTGTACATCTTAAGACAGAAGTACACTTTAAAGAGGACACACAACATCACATTTTCCAATGAAACATTTCACACACTCCATCCTATAAGATTTTTCTAATCTAATAGCTCATTTAAAATGAAAGCAGTAAACTTCTGTGAAGTATAGCCAAGGTTTGAGAACATAATCTAAAACTCTTTAAAGGCAATGGAAACTTTAATTTGACTTTACTGCCTAAAATCTAAAAAGAGTTGACATTGCCCCTAAAAAATTAAGGAAAGTATACTTTATAATGAAATCCTTTTTTCCCCCGGTTTTCCTTTTGTCGCCTCCAATGCAACAAAGTAACAGTCCGAGTGCCTTTCAGGCACATTCAAGATAATCAAAGTGATTTTTGAGTCATAAGGAAAATGTCTGTTTCTTGAAAGGACTCAGGCAAAAAAACCCAAACCCAAAACAAGTAGCTAATGCTCAAATCCACCAGAAAGTAGATGTCTGGTGTTGTGACAAACAGCTAAGATATCGCTTCTGTTCCCTGCAGCTCCCTCCCCCCTGCTTCTCCGTCAAGGGGGGCTGCTGCTGCTGCCACCTGACTGGACTCTCCAATACACTGCCTTTTTGAAAAGCCCTGACATTATAATGTCTCACACACCTCCTGTGAATTCGGGGCACTTAGCGCTTACAGAAAGCCCTCAGCACTCATCTGCTCACTTTACCCACAAGAAACCCTGAAGATACTGAATATTCCCCTGAATTTGCTGTGGCATATTGCCTCATAGCTCCTGTATCAAAGGTGGCTGTGACTTTGCCACCATCTGGCTAGAGAGTGAATCCTTTCCTCGTCAGCTGCCAGAGGGGCTGAATCCGTCCCAACATGTGGGGGAGTCCCCATGTTGAGTGGCGAGTGTTGAAAGATGTACATTGAGCCCTGTCCAGCTGCTAACTGCAGATTTTGATGAATATTCTCCAGTATTGGTTTAGAAGATGTACTTGTAGTCTTGCCCTGGAGATCATCCTTAACTGCAACTAATCATATCTGTATTCTCACGTCCATCCCAACTCTGCCTTTTTGGTGTATGGTTTCCAGGCTACACCTGGCAGCCTTTTTTTCTTCATATTAACTTCAGCCATATAGCTAAAATGTCCTTAGTGGGAATATTATAATCATACAAGAGATTTAAAATGATACCTGTGCATTTGCCAATTTTCTTTGATACGTGTATTTATTAAGGGATTTTGTAAGGCAAACTAAAATCCAGTACACACACACAGAACTGTGGGCAAAGCAGAGAGGTGTGGAAGCAAAAATGAGAGATAATGAGGCAGAACCATCTCATGGAATGACAGTGAAAATATTGGCAAGATATTTACAGATCTGTGAAAAATCTTGTGTCTTTCTCTATGCGTAATACTTTTTGGTCCACTTTCTGACTTTGGACTATGTGCCAACGTAAGGAGTCTTTTCCCACCATCTCGGATGGTTTATTTCGTCCTGTATGCAGGGGAGAAAGGTGATCTGAACTGCCCTTCTCCCCTTACCACAGAGAGCAGGATAAGCATCAGGACTGTTTGAAAAGACTAAAATCAATCCCACCTGAGTGTAGGGATAGAGCAGGGATCCAGAAACTGGACCAAGGGGCAAAGTGAGGAGGCAGTGATCCCACCAGCGCCTGGGTCCCCCCTCGTCTGTGGAGCAGGGATTTCACGTCTGAGCTTAAATGAGGGAGGGGATCAAAATATGGGTGAGGGCAGCACAAAGACCCACATGCTGACCTGAGCACTGGTAACACACATCCCAGGACAATAGGGCAGGGTAGCAGAGCTTGCTGGAGATGGTTTTTTAATTGCCAGTTCTGGAGGCAGCTGGGGTTTTAGCGACCATTTCTCCTCAGCCAAACTGAACAGCCTTCAACGTCCAGCACAGTCCTCATGAGACCTAAAACAGAGCTAACCTCCATGGAGGGCTCTGCTTTTGCAGCTGCAGTACTACGGATACCTGAATTACCGCTTCAAGAGCTTGCCAATGCATCTCTTCATGGCCCTACAGGCACATCGCTGTACGTCAGACAGCAAAGCTGAACTACTGCTGGGACACCTCAGTCAGCCACGGTCATTAGGCAGGAGCCAGTTGTTTATCCTCCTAGCTTCCTCCCTGCTCAGTGTGAGGCAGGCAGGGTAAGAACTGGAGAAGTGCTATCAAAGGCAGCTCAGCCAGTCCTGTGGCCAGGGACCATGGATATTGGGCCAGGGAGAGAAAAGCAGCTTTGATGCACCAGAAAAGTTCCTCTGAGCCACAGGGATCCTGCAGCTACTCCAGAAGCAGTGCAGCTTGCACGCTTGTTTTCGAGGATCTGTATAAAGCATAGTCCAACCCCTGATGAGAAAATTCACATGACTTAAGAAGTTTGCTTAAGGTTCTAGTAAGAAAGCAGGAGGTAGGCCACAGGTAGTCTTTATTGCAAGCACCTAGGTAAGCCTTCTTTCTTTCCCTATCATTCTGCCTTTGGGCAAAACAATGTTTTCCTCCATTTAAACATCATCACCTCATTAGGGTGTTAAAAGCAAGGGAAATGTATCAGTCACAGGAGGCAAAATTAATGACACCAGGACAACATAGTTACCCTAAGGCTTACAAATCAAGGTGACATTTCTTGTTGGGGAGTGATGCCTTTCATTTATGAGGTTGTCTTTCTACGGGATTTCTGTGGAGTGCATCACCCTGACTCCCTATGTATAATCATGCTCAGTAAACAGAGAATTTCTTTTTCTTTAGAAGTATTCACCACAATCCAATGTACCAAAAATTATTATGCTTATGTCACTTTTATTATTCATTGATGACAATTCTACCTACTAAACAAACAAGCAAAAAAACCTCCAAACGCCAAAAAAAAAACCACAAGAGCAGAGATCTCAGGAACCTCTGAAATACAGAAATTTTATGGTACTTTGCAGTGAAGCAATTTGCTGGAAAAATCAAATAAAGACAAAATTATTGTTCTGCTTCATCAAGCTAAAACCAACATCCTCTGAAATTTCATCTGTCGTATATAATAATGTAGCTTCCTGAGAATGCCATATCTCCTGGTGGGAATGTGGCAACAGTTTTGGGTGCTTACTGTTGCATCTGAGACTCAGAATCATATTCTGTGGTATCAATATACATTTACGATCAGCAGAATCTGGCTAAGTGCCACGAAGGCACTTACAGAGCCAGAGCAAGACCTGCAGAGATATTTGTCTAAATCCTTTTTAGGACTCTCATTCCCACTGATATCCCTGAGCCCAAATACTACCGAGTATCTGAGGAATATAGGTGAGCAACGCCACTTATGGCAATGGTATTTACAGACTGGAGGAGACACAACACACCCTACCCAAAGCAGGCAAGAGTCAGAGGCAACACTGAATGAAACCAGCAGGAAAGCATTACAGGTAGAGGAAAGTACAATTTTTCCCTAGTTCCAGCTGCCTATTTCGAGAAGTGCACATGCAGGCACACACGCAAATATAAATAAACAACATGGCATCAAGAGAACTCTTCTCTTACATCAAGATTTAAGCTGCTTCCCTTCACTTGGTTAACTTGAGAAAACATCTGAGCAAAAATATGGCCTTATGACATGACCTGGATATAGAAAGGGCATGTGACATTCCAAAATTGAAAGTTCTTCTTCAGCAAAATACCACTGAGGCCTCACAAGACAAATACTCCAGTGATTGTCAGATCCAGGTGATTACAGAATGAGTCACAGAAAGAAAATGTCTCTGGAGTAAGTACAGCTAAAGCCATCTATATATATACATTGACATAGCCTGAGGTCAAACAGTGAGTAATCAATTTCTGAAGTGGTATGTGAATTTTCGGCTGTGGGACGATTGCTGAATGTAACGGGAATCATGCCGGTAAAATCCTATCAACATTTCACAGAAGGAGAACCCCTGTTAAGATGCACTTTTTTGTGCCTTATAGTGCTTGTGAAAATTGTCGGATTGGCATGCTTCACATTCAGTGAATGCCTTTGTCCACAGACCTAGCTCTGGAAGAGGAAGGTAAGTCTCACACTACAAAAGCTCTTCAGTTCTGCATTTGGCATTACAGGATAGTCCATACAACGTGTTCATTCTTCCCTGCTTCTTTCTGCTGAGGCTGATAACAGAAACATATATTACTGTCAGCTCTGGGGTGCAGTGGGATATTTCCACATAGCTTATTTAATAGACACTGCACAAGTACAATTTTCAGGTACTATTTAATTTCACTCCACAAACCAGGAGCTCAGAAATGGAAAGCCCTTTAAACAGTTGACATGCTCCTGATTTACCCAGCTAACCTGAGCTAGTCTACAAAGAATATATAACCATAGCAGTCACAACGGATTGTATAAACACACTGGAGCTGGCTTTCACATAGGTAGTTTGAGGGCTGCTACTGATGTAGTCATGGCAGGCTGGAATTCACTGGAGGCCATTAACCTCAGGCATTATAGCTTGTGCTGAGCTCTGTGTCGTTTTGGCGTGGCGCACAGCACCTCTGAGCAAATTACTTGAAAGCTAACTCAGATATTTCTACCCAAGCCTCAGTCACACTTGTGACTGAGTGCAGCCAGTCCCAGAGCTAAAGCCTGCCATGTGCAAATGAGTCTGTGGAAATAAATCTAAAAAACAGGGAATCAGAAATCTTACATCCAGAAACTTCACATTGGAACTAGAAGCCTATAGTGCAAAGTTACTTAGTACTTATGTCAACTTTGAAAATATTGAAAGAAATGTTTCAATTCTTCATATGCCCATCAAACTACTTTTTTCTCTGAGCTCTCTACTCTTCTTTCAAATATTTCCATTCCAAGTCATAATAAGCACCTCACTGCAAGGCATCTCTTTCTGAATTCTTCCTTCCTCCAATGCAACAGAGCAGTGGGTACTATTTGGGGAAATTGAATTGTTTGCTTTTCTTACGACATTAAAAGATCCAGATCCATTCTTATCACAAAACAGTGCTCACAGAAATGAGCAAATGGAAAGGCAGGGACTCATGGCCTCACTGGGAGCAGGTAGCAGAGATGCTCCTCACACCTGATTCTGAGAAACTGCTTGGTTGCTTTGCCTTAATGAAGACAGAGCCCTTCGCTGCTGATCGGCATGTGAACTGCATAATGTGTGCAGAGGCCTGAATGTGGTTAAATAAAAGATGATGTTACATCTCTAGTCATGAAATCTGCATTCCAGCATAGGGTCAGTCAAAGTCCTCCTGGGTAATCTTATTTTTAATAATGTTTTACAAAGTCAGTGTAGCCAACTCATCTAAGAGACTGCATGGAACCACAAGATAAAAAATGTTCACTGAGAAGAGAAGGCAGGAGGGAAGATCTACTTAATGAAAAAAAAACAAACCTGTTAATAATAATACTGAAATGTTGTCAACCAGTCTAGACTTCTATTTTCAGTCAGAATGAATGGCTTCATTCTGCTCGGTATACTCACCTCAAAACATTTATTAAAAAAAAAAAAAAAAATTTGGTACTTTGTTCATTTCTCCCTAAATATTTCTTACTTTGTTCCTTCTCTGTGATTCTGATCTTGTGCTGTAGAAATTAATGGAGACTCAGTTGTAACAGTCAATAGGTACGGTTGCAAATACAGGACTTGGTCAATACCTCTCTGTGTGGCAACAGAGACGTCTCAGAATTGATTTTAATTCTTTTTTTTTTTTTTATTCCTCTGAGCTCAGACATTCACTTTATTTCACAACTCTGCCAGCTTTTCCTTTAATGTCTCCATAATGTTCCTTGCTTCACTGTCAGAAGGCATATCCAGGACTTGGAGAAAAAGAGCAGTTTGGGTGACTGACATTACTGAGCAGACTTATGGCTGCCAGGGAATTATACACCAAACAATAGATGGGACATAGATGAACAAAGGGACTTAGAGAAATAGGATGGCTCAGGCATAGGGACAAATGACAACAGAAATGGTCAGGAACTGGTATAGATGGCAGTCTGCAACTGGTCAGAGACACACAGACCCATATACTTACCACATGTGGCACTGATAAAACAAAATTTTCCTCCTATTTGCAAACCTTTCAGCTGTTGGGAACTTCCCATTTTTTACCTCCTTATAGTTCAACTCATTTCCATACAATCTGTGCAGAATATTACTTTGAAATTAATTCCTTCCTCCTGACTCTCAGCTTCAATGCTCCCATCAGCTGATCTGTTGCATGTTTAGCTCAGTCTCCTATCCCCTCCCCTTCACACATCCCCTCTCCCTTTGGGAACCTCCTATGTGATCTCTCACATCCTGAATACCAAAAAGGATCTGTCTTTTAACTCCAAGACATCCTTAAGGCACTTTTTAGGTGCCTTTCACCAGCAATTTTTTCAGTCATCAGTTCTTTCTATCTATAAAATGGCTGGAAGAATGGGAGAGGGAGTGATAACTCTTCACCAGCCTAGAAAATAAGCATCTTCTAAACTGACTGGCTTACTTTTTTATCAATACTAAACCACCTGTTGTAAGGAAATTATCAGCTCTTTGATGCAGGATGCTCACTGCATTGCTGAGAGGAGCATCACATGGCTTTCACATAGGCTCAGAGGTCGGCTGACATAAAGCATGTTGCAGGGTCAGGGCGTATGGTCTTTTTCTGGTTTCTACCACCAGCAGTCATACTGAGTAGGAGTCTTCTACAAAGTCATCCAAATGAGACTATATCCACACCGAGGAGCTTATTGGCCTGAATTGAATCTGTCCCTAATTATTTATAACATTGATAAGTCAAAGTTTTTTATTTTATTAAAAAAAAAGAGTTAAAATCTGTTTTTAACAGATTGTGTGTGCTTTACCCCACACAAAACACACCTCAGAAGTGTGACAAAGCCAAAATCCTCAGGGGTATGGAGCCAAAGATCTGCAAAATTATTCTCAGAAGTATAGAGCCAAAGAGCTGCAAAATTCTCCCAGATGCTTATTTTTAGGATGGCTCCTATAACCAGACTGACCAAAGGCTTTCAAGCCTTTAACCAGACTGCTCCATCTGATGGGATATCACCGTCTGAAAAGGAAAATTGCTGCAGTCTGAAACCCTTATGTGGAGTGGCCACATCTGCATTTTAGTTTGGCATGAGGGAGAGTATGTGCATGTGTTTATGCATAGGCAATAGGCTACTTTCACATCTGGTAAAAAAGAAGTTTCTACATTCTGGTAATGGTTTCTGGTTTGGCCCCATGCATGTAATCTGCATGCATCTCTTCAACAACTGCTTTAAATTGCAGTGTGAGAGTTTATAGCAGTGTTCTGGCCAAAGTGTTACTGTTATTTTATTTAGGACTAACTCTTTATTAGACATAGTGAACAGCACAAGAAGAAAGAGCAGTCCTGATAAGACATTTTTATAGCCTAAGACAAAGACATAAAGGCAGCACACATTGGCAATGTAGTCATTAGAGGCAGCCTAACATAATGAGTATCGATCTGGTAAATTTTAATCCTAGGTTTTCCCTGACTAACTATGCTGGTTTAAGGAAAGCATTTAGCCTTTTCTCATCTATATTCCCCCAAGTACAAAAGTGAGGGATATAACACATAGATGTGTTCCCAGGACGGAGGAAGAATGAATTTGTTCATGTTGCATGTATCAGTGGAATATCAGTCACTATTCTTCAAGGGAACGTGCCCACAATTCAGCTAGTTGCAGATGTGCCTGGTTGCTTCCATGCAGTCCTGGGCTTTGGAGACAGAGAAACACACAGGCAAGGGTTATTAACTTTCGGAGGAGAGCATCATACCACTACTGTGCTTCCCTGGACAGCCCACTGTTATAGCCAAACAAATCTCAGCCCCATAACAGGTAGAAGCAGTTGCAGTGTCTGATGCTTTGGTGTGTAACACCCAGGCCCCTGTGGAGGAACCCTAAGGGCCTCATACAGTCCATGGGCAGAGCACGATGCTTCTGTACAGTGGGGCACCATTTGCAGAGAGCAAATAATTCGCAATAGGCTCTTTGGGCACCCTCCTGAAACCCTGCTTCTCAACAAAGTTGAGGTACCTCACTCAGCATCCACAGCTCAGAGCATTTTCCACCAAGTCAACACATACAACCTTCCTTTGAAAAAGCGTTCAAGAATTTCAGTCTTTCCTTCTAAAACACAGCCAGCTTTGTGGCCCATAAATATTGAGAGATTTCATGCAGAAAGAGTTCTTTCTAGGGTCTTCCAGACCTGCCTCAGATTGAAGGGATGCAAACTTGCACCTCCTAGGCTGACAAGGCTGTGGGTTTCTTGGGAACTGGGGTGGGAAATCTCTCGCTGTCTCCTATTCAGAGGGGATGGGATTCATCCTAAAGTGCAGCTATGGTCACTTTAAAAAATATTTAATAGGTGTGGATAGCCTACTGAACTCAGCAAGTTGAGCAGCAAAGCACTTAGGATACAACATTTGGAAAAAGAGAGAGAAACTGCACTCACACACATTTGTATCTTAGTGGTAGGGGCAATTATGAGGAAGAGTGAGAGAAGTGCTGGCTCCGAATCCCTGTCCTTACAACTTTTTCCGTAACAGTTACATCAGCTGCCCCTAAGGGGTAATGGCTACAGCAGTCACTTCTGTGCATCACATCAAAATGGTCAAGAGTAAAGGCTCTCCCCTCTCAGACAAGCAGCTACATGACGAGGTTGAAAAGCCATGTTCCCCTTACATTTTCTCCCTGGCTTAGTGAAGTTTGAATTCTTTGCTGCAAAATGGGCCACTCAGAATCATTTATAGTCCTTTGGAACAGATACTGAACCCTTTAAGCTGAGGGGAAACTGGACCAAAAATCCATATAGTGTAGAGGAAGACAGGCCACCCATAGACACTGTTTTGTGTTTCTGGGGGGCTTTTTTAAGTGATCACAGATCCACCCTGAGAGGAATCCCTTTCCTGTGGAGTATAAGGCAGGCTCTGAGATACCTGGTCCCTGCAGGGAGATGGAGGTGGAGCAGTGCCTCATCAGGGAACCTGGATTTGGCTGAGGAGTAAGGTGGGTGCTAAGCGAGGCAGGCTGGGGCAGTTCTGGGCACACTCAGGAGCAGAACTGAGAGAATCTGAGGAGCTTTAAAATAAAACAGTAAAGCACTGCCAGCTTTACACAGAAGGTGGATGGGAGATTTCCAGGGGGTTTTGTTTGTTTGTTTGTGGACTTATATTCTGTCTGAGTCCTGTTTTAAAAGCTTCCTTATTTTATTGGCTCATGAAGCCTTTATGCTTCCACTCTGCCCAGCTGCTGACATACAGCTGAGGCATAAGGAGTAATCAATGTGTCTTCGTGCCCTTGCAATACCTGAGGACTGCTGGTAGCTGGCACAGTTCAGATAAGCCACTAGGCTGCTCTAATTTATCCCTTATAGGCTACTGAATGCTTGGTGAAAGGCACTTCTCTCTCATGAACTGCACTGCTCAGATCTTGCATGCTTTCCAGAATCACAGCCTTTATATTTCTGTAAATTTTGAATTTTAACCATGGACTTGGTGTTTATGATATTGGCAGGTCACTACTTATGCCAGATGTTGTGTAACCTTCATCTTAGAGCTGTGTCAGACCCCGTACCACCCTGTCTGCATCATTTTGGGGGGTCTTCTCTGCAGACTGTTAAAATCACTCATTTCTGTGAAAGATTGTGAAATGCATATTTGGAAGCTGAACCATCAAACATGTATTTTCTGATGACTTAATCAGAGATTTCTATTCATATTTCCAGAGGGAAAACAAAAAAAAGATAATGACTCTGTCTAATAAAACTGCACATTTCTGCTTTATGTATACATATTCCTAGTTAGTATATCACCGCATGTAATAGATTTGCAGTTTATAAATGTGTATATTTTTAGTAAATTAAGTGTACTTGTTTTTATGTATTCTATATATAAATTGCATGTTTTCTAAGACAGCCGAAACACAACAAGATGCTTAATGAGTGACCCTAAGGCATTGGCTTCAACTGTATAGAAAATTTAAATCTAAACATGACACTGGATGTAATGAAAACAATACAATTAAATTAGAACACAATCAGAACAATAATGTCTTCTGCTTTGATATCAAAGATCTTTGGCTCTGCTTTGACATTTGTTTTTCATAAATTCCCTTGGCAGTTTATGCAGCAGCAGACCAATATTCCATGACAACAGCCAAATCCATTGATATCTCTTAATTAAATCACTGGTTCTGAATAAAGGCAACACACCAATATGATATGGATCACTGTGGCTGACCTTTTAAATATAAAAGAAGACCGGAGACAGATCGTCAGCTTGGATGCCACGCGGCACTGGTTGGCTTGTGCTTACACCGCTGCATGTTCGCAGCCTTTCTGACTTGCTTTGGAGGGAGCTGGCTGCAGGAAGCTCAGAAAGAGATCCAGGGAATGAGCAAACAGCTAAGCAGCGTAGATAATCGGGGGGCTGCTTGAGCTTGCTGTCTGGCCCCATTTGTCTGGAAGCCTAGACTTAACCTAACTGACCATGCAACGCCCCCAGCCTACTCATGTTCTGGGAAAGAACCCGAAATTAAAGAAAGATGGGCAGAAGGACAAGTTCCATAGCCCTCTTTACCAGCAAATTTAAAAGAAACACAATTAAAAGGATCCTTGCGTAATTGAGGTAAAAAGGTTTCTGCATGAAAATGTGCATACCTAGGGAGAGGCTGAACATCATTTCCTTAGCTACATTTTTGTAGTTGAAGAAAAATGAAACAAAACCAAACCAACCCGATATCCTCTGGGTAAGGATCCTCGTGCAGCATCTAACTGTGCAGTGAGATGTGTGTACACAGCTTCATCTGAAAGCACCGTAACGTTGTAGATGTGTTTCAAGGCAGAAAATAAACCAGAAGCATACCTCTCTAATAATCAATGCTTGCACATCTCAAGCAAGTTCTATTTAGGGAGTGCAATGGCCTGGCCACATCCAAAGACTGGCCACATAGCCTCCCTCCTCCTACAACGAGCCTTCAGCCCATGCCCTACAACAAGAATGCACTGATAGCATGCACTTCCTTACTACATGCTGTCGTGCCTGAATGGGATTTAAGTCTCCATTGGCCATGGCCCTTTGAGACTCAAACTGTGTGGAAAATAGCCCAGTACAGGATACTGCATCTGACTGCACAGCCAGTAGTCATTAGCAACAGAAGTCTGGCTTTGGGAAAGTTGTTAATCACTGGAGAACAAATCACTGCAACCCCACAGCCTATCTTAGATATGCTTTTCAACTTTTATATGTATTTACAGGTTGTTTTTCCAACAGGTATTTACTGTGAAGTGTCATGTCTATATTAAGATCAGCTTCTGCAGACAGCACCTCTTCTTAGCGCGTACATAGAAGCTGCTTTTATTTATTAAGCCTGATGCCATTAACTTCACCCTTGAATGTCATTCAGTGGTTTCCATTCATGCTTCATTACTGGTCAACTCAGGGGCCAAATAAGTAAGCAATGGGCTTGAACATATGGGAAAAACTGACCCTTGCTGCCAAGGAGTTAAAGTATTAAAGTGCATAAGCCATTTCCTGTAACAGTTGTCAAGCTAATTTTCAGTAAATTACTTAGTCCATGTATTTATTGTTCACATATAAACCCACTGACTCAGCATGAAAATGACATTACACTGCTGTAATCACAGACTAATCTTTTACAGCTACAGTTACTACACCCCCAAACTGCGTCCCTTTAACAAGACTTCTCTGAGTTTGGAAACAGCAGTTTTTGAGCAAGTTAATTCACACAGCATTGCACCATCCAGTGATGAGGGTAACATTAATGGGCACTGTTGCCGCACACCTCCATGTAACTCCATAAAAATAAGAATATTCTTTAGCAAATAACAACTTAATGGGAAAGAATGCACTTAAAATATAGAATGAAATGCAATACAAAAGAAAGTCACTATCATTTTCATTGTAAACGTTTTCCGTACCAAAAGATAACACACTTCTGGAACTCTTGGTGACAAACTCCCCTTGCACGACCCAGTGCATGACAGCCAGTCTACTACTTAAAGTATTTGGCATAAAGGACGTAGTAGTGCCTATAGATAAATAGTTTTCTCTATCTGATCATTTCTAGCCTATGTTTAGATTTTAAGTGGTTTTAGAAGATGAAGATGTTAAAAAGTGGGAATAATTTAGTAACCTCTGAAGGTCAACACCTGCTAGGAAATTTTAAAGTCAAGCTGACTTTCCATTAGCCCCACATCTCATGTTGTGATTAAGTTGTAGATTGATCCCTTGTACCATGGCACTGCCCACAGTGCTCTTGAGGGAGCCTGAGCTGAATACACTAATCTAAGACACCACTTCACCATCCCTGGTTTCTACCAGCAAGAAAGCACATTCTTGGCTAGTTTTATAACACGGGTGCCCTACGCTGTTATTTCTGGTTTTGTTGAGGAAAACAAAGTGAGCAGTGGAGAAAATACAAGATATTGCTTTGATTTGTTGTTGTTGGTTTTTACCATTAAAAAATATAACATTAATATTAATCAGGTAAAAAGTACATGATGCAGGTTTCGCTTTTTATTATTTTACAGAAACCATGCTCAACTGATGTTATAATTGAAGAAGAAACAACAAGTCAACTCATAGGACCACGAGCATATGTTTGCTGTCAACAGAAAGACTCTCAGGGACTTCAATTAGTATTAGATTGCAGTCTCCATATTTACATTTAAAAGTATTCCCCTCCGTGTCCTTACACAGATTATTAGCCTATTCAAATTCAATAAAAGATAAGTGTAAGATGAAAAAGTATGCATTAAGTATCTGACAGACAGTGATTAAAAAAAGGCAATTTTGGGAGCTGTCACTCTGGCACTTCTCTCCGGCTGTTCATCGGGGTACAGTCCCTCTCAGTGCTTGGTCATTTTGTATCCGATCACTTGGTGTGTCAAAAAGAACCAGAAATGTTCTCCTCTGCTTTCAAATGATTGTATAAGACAGAAAGATACAAAAAAGAAAGGATCTTTCAGTATAGAGTACTGCTGTAAAAAAAACTCCAAACCCAAAAACCTGTTGTTGATGTCTAAAAATTTATATATTCACCTGCTGCTGTCCCACTATCTTCCTGAATTTTCTAATTCACAAGAGCAAGTTAGAGAAAAGCAGTAACTAATGATGAAATGCTTTATCTGGACAAAACACCTTGTTCCAGTAAGCAGCATTTTCTTCTCTCTTTAGAATGCGTAGCCTTTACTCCACAAATTAATCAAATAGCTGCTGTTTTCCAGGAATTCAGACTAGTCATAAAAGTATATTTAATTATTGTCTAATCAGTGGTGTAAGATAAATGGGTTCTACTCTGTTGCCTTTCCATGAAATCAGACTTTTCTGACACTTTAAAATGCCTACTGTGGACTAGGAGAAAGCTATGTAACTGGTCTAAAGCAGACAAAGCTAGACAAATGCATGAGTAGTGGCACAACTATCTGGATCCACAACATCTTTGTGGAACACAGGAAACAAATGTTAACTCTAGACTACATGCAAAGCTGGATAGTGGATTCCTAGTTTAAACCATTGCTCCTGCAGACCTCTTTTATGCTTAAAAGTTCTTGCTTTAAAATACAAAAAGTGTTATAAGCTAGGTAATCATTCAACATTTCATACATCCATCCATTTATATGACTTAGAATATCAATATTGTACATTAGCCCATATTCCAAAAAAGATCTCAAACAGATTAATGAATGTTAGAAACTGAAACAATTTGTATTATGGTCACAATAAAGACTCAGTACAAAAAAAATCTTTGTAATACTTAACTCCATGCAAGATAAATTTATTTTGACCTCTTTGCAGCTTCTTACTCTTTAAAAGGAAAAAAATATGCAATACAGAACAATAAGTATTTTCAATTTTTTAAAAAAGTTAACAAGACTCGGGCAACTAGAACATGGGGGTGCATCGTATTGACTAATAAAAATGGTTATCAGCTGGCCAGGTTTCGACTGGTGATGTGAAGTTCAAAACTGCATGATTTAACTCTCTAGTTCTGAACTCTGAAATACAAAATACCCTTCAAAGGAACACAGCAAGGAACAAGAAAACCTTTCAGACCCCTCACCAGAAGACTGAGAGCTCTGGGGGAGCTCAGAGATGTAAAGTTATGAAAAAACGCTGAAGATCTGTTTATCAATTCAAACTGCTGCAAAGTACCATCCTGCTCTGGAAAGTGACTTAATAAAAAAAAATCAAAAATAAGAAAAGGCAGATTTTTTGCCATTAAGGGTTCATAGGTGTCATCAGGCAGCAGCTTCACCTTGGGAACACAAACAAACCATGGGACTTGGAGGGGAGCAGTGTCTGTCAAACAGCTCAGTGTGCACCATACAACGTTGTGCACGCCATACCTGCTCTACCTGCTTGAATATCAGGGGAGCAAAGCTGTGAATCTGTCTCCTCCTGTGTTTTTCACGAAATGGTTTTAGACATGTACTGGGGAGCAATAAAGAGGTGTCTAAGTTGTCCTATGTACAGGGACCACTACTATTCCTGGTTTTATCTAAGCTACAAGAGATGAAGCAGAAGTCTTCTTTTAGTGTCCCTCCCATTTGAAGGGCAGGAATAAGTTCTTAATGATTGCTACCTTGCTCCGTTCAGGCAACTTCTGCCTTCATTTGCATTCTCTAAAACCTCACTGATACTCATGTAAATGCACAAAATGAATGTGAGAGCCTAATGCAGTATTACTTACTACAAGCTAATGCAGAGTCCAGTTCAGGAACTCAATAAGCACTTTGAAAAGTATTCTGAAATTAAAACTTGAGACTTCCCTGACTAGAGTTTTTTAACTTGTCAGCTTTTAAACCTTTGGATCTGAAAGCCATACCAGGTTCCTCCTCACTCAGGCGTAGGAAGCAGTCAAAAAGGCACTTTGTTCCAAATCTTGTAATTTGCACATGCGGTACAGAGAGAAGAAACTGATCTTTGATCTAAATTTAATTAAACACTTTTCTCATTGACATGTGAGCTGCTTCTTTCCTAACAGTTCATTCACTGGCTAAGAAGTGATTGTTCTTTCCAGTCGTTATTAACTTTCACAGCACTGCTAACCAGGCTCAATGCAGGAAAACATGCATTTTGGTGACCAAAGCCGATTGATAAGAGTGCGAATGTACACTGGCATCAGATTTGTTAAGGAAGGAAGCGTTTTATCAGTTTTCAAAGTAAAACCACATCCTGAGCTTTAAATTGGCATAGAAGAGCCAGTTTTCATGGAATTATAAGGCTCTCCAGAAATGCTAAGTATTTGCAATGAAAACTCCTCTCCCAACTCCTTTCATTCAAAGCCACGAGACATTCTGTGCTCACTTCCATAGGGATTTACAGGACTACAGCAAGGAAAACTTGCTGTGAATAGTAATGGTTGCAAAAGAAACCTCCAGTCCACAGCCGCTTTTGTGCTGGAATGGTGGTGGTGACTCTCCACAGCTCAGTCCAAATTTTGGAAGAAAAGGGGGGAGTCAAGGAAGTGACAAACAGAATATGGTTTTTATATTTTGTAGGGATCCTGAGAAATTGGTGCTTATCCTTCAGTCAACATTTGCAGGATAAAGTCGTCTGTGTGCATACTTTGAGTCCTACCTCCCTGCTTTGGGGAAGAAGGTTTTATTTTCTTGAAGCTGAACAAAAGCATAGACCTTTTCTTCAGACACTGCTATAAAGAAGACAACAGCTCAGCACGGAAGTGTTAGAGATATTGTCTTCATGGCTTAAAAATTTCAGGAACAAATCATCTCAGTTGCTTTTGGTGTGGAACCTGGAATCCTATTTACTACATGGAATTAGTAAGGTCTTCAGAAGCAGCTTCTGACAGTTAAACATTATTGTCATCTGAAACGAGGGGTTTCAAGCTCTGGACCCTTATTACCTACTCTGCTCTCCTAGTCCTCTCCATGGATCAACTGATCTCCATGATGTTATCACCCTGGAAAACTGAAGTTATTGAAAAGGGAATCAGAACCCAGAGGTAAAACCCTCAAACCTATATTTTGTGCAAAACATAATCAATTAATTAATCAGAAGTCTTAAAAAACTTACCTTTAAAATTTGGTCTGATTCTAGCATCATACCCCGATGTCCTTCCCATCAATTTGTCCAAAAAATCTGAAGGAGACAGGGTCTGTGAGGGGGATTTTCCAGATCTTGAATCATGTTCTTTACAGAAAGTCGTCCTAAATAAATTATTAGCCACCATTAGCTAATATTTAGCTTGTATTGTATTCAAGTCATGGAGAAATTATAGCACTAAATAAAATTGGCTTGATTCAGTGAATCTGACAATATTTTTATAGAAGAATATAGTCTATTTTTCATCTGAAAACTTTATTCTAGAAATAAAAATGAGCTCAAGGTAGTATGCATGGACACAATTTGCTATTCAGAAAAAAACTTCAGCTTTAAAAGAAATTTATTATGGCTTTAAGACTTTAGAAGATTCAGTTTCCTCTTCATCTTAATGTGTAGAGCAATCTCACAGGGACTTTGATAGCCTATGTCATACCATTGCTTTAATTACATGTATGCTGTTAAAACTGTATGTTAACACTGGTTTAAGGTGGTCTTAAACTTCCAAACAATAGCTGGCAACACTCACCAAGCAACACTGGAAAATATTGGTTTTGTTAATGTTGGGAAGGATATAGGTGCAAAAAATATTTTTTACAGATGGTACCCAACAGAGATTTAAATCATGCTAGTGAATGTCTGGATTCTTCCCCGACATGGCAAAAGGGTTCCAGAGTCAGTCACACCTGATCTTAGGGGTTTTTTACCAATGAACATCGAGTAATAAAATTTAGCAGTATTATCACCAGCTGGTATTTGTATGCAAGCTCTTGGAACACATCTATGTTTTCAGGATTTAAGAGCAAACTTCTGGTACCATATCATGCATGCAAAATGCTGTGCACATAACATATTACATATTGCAAGCACATTAAATATTGCAGAGGAAGAAAATTTAGGAGTTCCCCATGGTTGTTCCCTAGGGAGAAAGAAACTAGAATGAAATGGTCATATTTGTTGTGTAGAGGCACAGATTTCATCATAAACCATTATCTTGATTCTTAAATAACCAATTTCATTGTACCTATGTTTCAACATAATCTTTGAGCTATATTAAAAGTAATTCTATGACTGTGTCTTCTTAACCACTCTCTGTTTAAATATTTGCCCAAAGGGAACCACTCAGTTTCAGGATTATTTCGTGGGGTTTTTTTGTGCATCTATACACAAGTATAAAAAAATTAGATACACATGTGAGCATCTGAAATGAGAAGCAAATATCAAATCCTTTATCCCTTTACAAAAGCACCAGAATTGTTAAGAGGCAAGGTGATAGTAGATTCTCATGGTGTGATTCCCCACGTTTTTTCAGGTTCCATTTACAGGGGGCGGTTGCTTCTTTCTGCTTTTGTCAATGACATGGTACCGTTACAAGATATCTTTAATTTTTAATACATAGTAGATGATATTCCCCACTTAAATACTAAAAATATTCAGTTAAGATAATAAAAACTGGAAAAATTAATCCAGTGCGCTTATTTGGGATGTTCCCGTACCAATTACTTCTGTTTTCATTCAGAGCCCACTAGTTACGAGTCGCGTTGTGATCCCAGACTCACGAATATAAACACTATTTTACTCTGTCACTGTACGCATACCTCATTACTCATATAAAAACACTATATGTGTACATGTAGATATACGGGAGTGTACAGTGTAATAATGAATCTCAGCTAAAATGGTGTTTTGGTTAATAAGACTGACCTGTTTGCTTTATACTGCAAAAAGTCAACAGCTGAAACAAAAGCTCATCAAACGTTAAAAAAAAAATTAGAAACAACAATCATATATACTGGTACTTCAAGTGAGCACAACACTGGTCTGATCCACGGTTTTCCCAAAATCAGAGGACTGGTTCTGTAATTGCAAATAACTACATCCCTGACAAAACTGGTTCAATCGTTTCCAAAGCCTGAAGAGGAGGGAACCAAAGCAACTTCCTAAACCACCTCCAGTGGGAGCACAGAATTTGCATTTCGGAAGAAAAACTGAAGAAAATGTTTTTAGCTATATTGATACTCAGTGAAAAAACATGTCTTTGAATCAGAAAAATGGAAAACAGATGACCCAAACTTGAGATTATTATTTTTTGTGTTTGTTACCAAGCAACGAGTCTCCGAGTGTAGAAGGGATAGCCTATATAGAATGAACACGAAATACTCTCAAATATAGCAAACAAACTAGGTTAATGTGACGTAGTATCTTTACAGTTATGATTTCCACAACCTTTTGACAAAAATCATCACATAGAGTCTTATCACCTACCTGAAGTGGTTTGTCTCTAAGAAAAATGCAAACAAGGTTGTCAAAATTTTCACTAGCTGCCGGTTCATTCCTCCTGCTTTCTGTGATGATTTGGAAAATATCCCAGAAACGGTTCCAGAGAGATGCAGGGAAAAAGTAAGCTGGTGCTGCCTAGATTCCCAAATTCAGCAATAATTTAATTTTCTTGACAATCAGGAAGAGAAGGTCTGGATCTCTACAAACTGGGGGTAAAAAAGAAGTGCCAGTCCTTGGAATCATGGTCAGGTCAAGCCTAGGCTCATCTCCAGCAGCCAGCACAAAAGAGACAAAGCGTCAGACCCGATCGTTCCCCCGCCTTGCTTTTGGTGATGGGGGGGCG